>JAUCBJ010009111.1:0-32289 GCA_032718475.1 Nemertoderma westbladi | reverse complement strand
GATAGGGCTGAGGTTGGTGGAAGGGTGGAGCTGGATCCACAGCGGGTGGTATAGGGAGGAGCAGTTGGATAGGGCTGAGGCTGGTGGAAGGGTGGAGCTGAGCCACAGCGGGTGTTATAGGGAGGAGCATTTGTTTTGGGCTGCGGCTGGTGAAAGGGTGGAGCTATAGCTACAGCTGGTGGTAGGGAGGATCAGTTGGATTGGGCTGAGGCTGGTGGAAGGGTGGAGCTGGAGCCACAGCGGGTGGTATAGAAAGGATTAGTTGGATTGGGCTGAGGCTGGTGGAAGGGTGGAGCTGAGCCACAGCGGGTGTTATAGGGAGGAGCAGTTGGATTGGGCTGAGGCTGATGGAAAAGTGGAGCTGGCGCCACTACGTGTGGCATAGGGAGGAGCAGTTGGATTGGGCTGAGGCTTGTGGAAGGGTGGAGCTGGAGCCACAGCGGGTGGTATAGGGAGGATCAGTTGGATTGGGCTGAGGCTGGTGGAAGGGTGGAGCTGGAGCCACAGCGGGTGGTATAGAGAGGAGTAGTTGGATTGGGCTGAGGCTGGTGGAAGTGTGGAGCTGGAGCCACAGCGGGTGGTATAGGGAAGAGCAGTTGGATTGGGCTGAGGCTGGTGGAAGGGTGGAGCTGGAGCCACAGCGGGTGGTATAGGGGGGAGCAGTTGGATTGGGCTGAGGCTGATGGAAGGGTGGAGCTGGAGCCACAGCGGGTGGTATAGGGAGGAGCAGTTGGTTTGGGCTGAGGCTGGTGGGAGGGTGGAGCTGCAGCCACAGCGGGTGGTATAGGGAGGGGCAGTTGGATTGGGCTGAGGCTGGTGGTAGGGTGGAGCTGGAGCCACAGCGGGTGGTACAGGGAGGAGCAGTTGGATTGGGCTGAGGCTGGTGGAAGGGTGGAGCTGGAGCCACAGCGGGTGGTATAGGGAGGAGCAGTTGGATTGGGCTGAGTCTGGTGGAAGGGTGGAGCTGGAGCCACAGCGGGTGGTATAGGGAGGAGCAGTTGGATTGAGCTGAGGCTGGTGGAGGGTGGAGCTGCAGCCACAGTGGGTGGTATATGGAGGAGCAGTTGGATAGGGCTGAGTTTGGTGGAAGGGTGGAGCTGGAGCTACAGCGGGTGGTATAGAGAGGATTAGTTGGATTGGGCTGAGGCTGGTGGAAGGGTGGAGCTGAGCCACAGCGGGTGTTATAGGGAGGAGCAGTTGGATTGGGCTGAGGCTGATGGAAAAGTGGAGCTGGCGCCACTGCGTGTGGCATAGGGAGGAGCAGTTGGATTGGGCTGAGGCTGGTAGAATGGTGGAGCTGGAGCCATAGCGGGTGTTATAGGGAGGAGCAGTTGGATTGGGCTGAGGCTGGTGGAAGGGTGGAGCTGGAGCCACAGCGGTGTTATAGGGAGGAGCAGTTGGATTGGGCTGAGGCTGGTGGAAAGGTGGAGCTGGCGCCACAGCGGGTGGTATAAGGAGGAGCAGTTGGATTGGGCTGCGGCTGGTGGAAGGGTGGAGCTATAGCTACAGCTGGTGGTAGGGAGGATCAGTTGGATTGGGCTGAGGCTGGTGGAAGGGTGGAGCTGGAGCCACAGCGGGTGTTATAGGGAGGAGCAGTTGGATTGGGCTGAGGCTGGTGGAAAGGTGGAGCTGGCGCCACAGCGGGTGGTATAAGGAGGAGCAGTTGGATTGGGCTGCGGCTGGTGGAAGGGTGGAGCTATAGCTACTGCTGGTGGTAGGGAGGATCAGTTGGATTGGGCTGAGGCTGGTGGAAGGGTGGAGCTGGAGCCACAGCGGGTGGTATAGATAGGATTACTTGGATTGGGCTGAGGCTGGTGGAAGGGTGGAGCTGAGCCACAGCGGGTGTTATAGGGAGGAGCAGTTGGATTGGGCTGAGGCTGATGGAAAAGTGGAGCTGGCGCCACTACGTGTGGCATAGGGAGGAGCAGTTGGATTGGGCTGAGGCTGGTAGAATGGTGGAGCTGGAGCCACAGCGGGTGTTATAGGGAGGAGCAGTTGGATTGGGCTGAGGCTGGTGGAAGGGTGGAGCTGGAGCCACAGCGGGTGTTATAGGGAGGAGCAGTTGGATTGGGCTGAGGCTGGTAGAATGGTGGAGCTGGAGCCACAGCGGGTGTTATAGGGAGGAGCAGTTGTTTTGGGCTGCGGCTGGTGGAAGGGTGGAGCTGTAGCTACAGCTGGTGGTAGGGAGGATCAGTTGGATTGGGCTGAGGCTGGTGGAAGGGTGGAGCTGGATCCACAGTGGGTGGTATTGGGAGGAACAGTTGGATAGGGCTGAGGCTGGTGAAAGGGTGGAGCTGGATCCACAGCGGGTGGTATAGGGAGGAGCAGTTGGATAGGGCTGAGGCTGGTGGAAGGGTGGAGCTGAGCCACAGCGGGTGTTATAGGGAGGAGCAGTTGTTTTGGGCTGCGGCTGGTGGAAGGGTGGGGCTGTAGCTACAGCTGGTGGTAGGGAGGATCAGTTGGATTGGGCTGAGGCTGGTGGAAGGGTGGAGCTGAGCAACAGCGGGTGTTATAGGGAGAAGCAATTGGATAGGGCTGAGGCTGGTGGAAGGGTGGAGCTGGAGCTACAGCGGGTGGTATAGGGAGGATCAGTTGGATTGGGCTGAGGCTGGTGGAAGGGTGGAGCTGGATCCACAGCGGGTGGTATAGGGAGGAGCAGTTGGATAGGGCTGAGGCTGGTGGAAGGGTGTAGCTGGAGCTACAGCGGGTGGTATAGGGAGGATCAGTTGGATTGGGCTGTGGCTGGTGGAATGGTGGAGCTGGATCCACAGCGGGTGGTATAGGGAGGAGCAGTTGAATAGGGCTGAGGCTGGTGGAGCTGGAGCTACAGCGAGTGGTATAGGAAGAATCAGTTGGATTGGGCTGAGGCTGGTGGAAGGGTAGAGCTGAGCCACAGCGGGTGTTATAGGGAGGAGCAGTTGGATAGGGCTGAGGCTGGTGGAAGCGTGGAGCTGAGCCACAGCGGGTGTTATAGGGAGGGGCAGTTGGATTGGGCTGCGGCTGGTGGAAGGGTGGAGCTGTAGCTACAGCTGGTGGTAGGGAGGATCAGTTGGATTGGGCTGAGGCTGGTGGAAGGGTGGAGCTGAGCAACAGCGGGTGTTATAGGGAGGAGCAATTGGATAGGGCTGAGGCTGGTGGAAGGGTGGAACTGGAGCTACAGCGGGTGGTATAGGAAGAATCAGTTGGATTGGGCTGAGGCTGGTGGAAGGGTAGAGCTGAGCCACAGCGGGTGTTCTAGGGAGGAGCAGTTGGATTGGGCTGAGGCTGATGGAAGGGTGGAGCTGGAGCCACATCGGGTGTTATAGGGAGGAGCAGTTGGATTGGGCTGAGGCTGGTGGAAGGGTGGAGCAGGAGCCACAGCGGGTGGTATAGAGAGGATCAGTTGGATTGGGCTGAGGCTGGTGGAAGGGTGGAGCTGAGCCAGAGCGGGTGTTATAGGGAGGAGCAGTTGGATTGGGCTGAGGCTGATGGAAAAGTGGAGCTGGAGCCACTGCGTGTGGCATAGGGAGGAGCAGTTGGATTGGGCTGAGGCTGACGAAAGGCAACGACATCGATAAATAAAACATATATTATTTATCTTTATCTTTTGCCGAGGCGCAACTTCACTTTTACGTTCTGTTCAAAGGCGCAATATGCGATAGTTAAAAAACAAGACACATACAGTATCATCACTCAAATAAAACAGACCAAAACAAAACAATACTAATAAAATAATTGAGGCTATTACAATGTACAGTATTACCTATTTACAAAATGTGTAATAAAATTCAAGAAATTGCTCGTTAAATAATTAAATAATTGATGGAAAAAAATAATCTCCATTAGCGTCCATCCATAATGTAGTTTAACTTTAAAGATGTGTGTCTTCATTAACCCACCAAAGACCGTTTGATTCAGGTTACACCAAGGACCGTTTGGGTCAAATTGACCCACAGTACAGTATATTATTGATAAATATATCATTCAAAATGACCAAAAGTGAGGCATTATCAGTGTGGAAACTGATTTGCAACTTACGGCCCAGTTACTTATGCTATTTACATCCGATTTGGTTTCAATAACGAGCGTAGCGAGTGACACAATGAAACGAGAGTTTCTCATTTTGATCAGATATGTACTGTATGTAGTGCACCAGGTCCAGACCCATTACCGGCTACTGAATTATGAAAATCGCCCACGCCAGGTAAAATTTGAAAGAGTACCGCGCCAATCTGTACTGTTACGATACTGACGGTATCTGGTACAATCTGTACGCGTTACTGTACAGTGTACTATTGTATGTACGTACATAGAAATGTTGACAACTCCACCTGAACAAGCCTGTGTATAAGATGAGTTTCATAATATCATTCACGTAACTACTCAGACTATTTAGTGATTGATTTATTGATTAATGAGCGAAGCGAGTGACACAAAAACCGAGGACCTAAAGCTATGGGACCTAAACGCTATGTGACCTGATGACTTACTGCTACTGACCTAACTCAGTAACTGCCTAAAGTATACAGTTGTGTGGACTTAACGCAACCAGGCTGCCAGCCGGCTACATATTGTCCACAAAAGAGATTCTCAAAAATGTTTCCATTTCAAGCACAACTTTTATATATTAGCCCAATTTATTAATTTATAGGCCTATAGGCTAATGACAGACAGAATGACTACTGGTTGCCAATAGGCGGTAGGCCTAGATAGCTAGATGATATATTTATGGCTATTATAGCCAGACAGCCAGATACGAGTCAGCCAGTCCCGGTAGCTTTAGGTCCTGGTGGCCTGGTACAGTACCGCTTTCAAATAATGTCGTATTGGATCCTAATAGGATCCTAATAGGATCCTATTAGGATCCAAGTCACTGATTCACTACTATAGGAGTTAGGATTTAATTGTAAATGAAATTTAGCCCAAATTCCAGACTTGGAGGCACTTAGGATTTTACTTGGATTTCATTAGGAACTTAATTGGAAATCGGCGCTTACTTTGATGTCTGGAAGGTGGACTGACAAGACTATGCTTGTGCTGGTCCACTTCATCTCTATCCTGTCAATCATTAAGTTGTATAGAATGGACTAGACTCAGCATAAAGTTTGCGTAGTGTTCAGTTCATTAAATTGAGGTATGGTTGTCGATGGAAGATTACACTCCTACTGTACCTTGTATTGCCAGCCTCTGACAGTCTGACGTAAATAATATTTAAAATATAAACTCTAATAGATGAAATCCACACACATCCGCACATAGTTAACGTGCCGTGGGCTGGTAGGCTCTGGAATAATTTAAAATCGTATTGAACTTACAAATAAATTTAGGATCACACACTGTATTTATAGTAAAACACAGTAAAACACAATATTTGTGTAATTATTAATAGAACAAATATTAGTTTATTTTCATTTATTAGTTCTACAAACTTAACCTCTTGGCATATTGATATTAGTATTAATTATAAATTATATTTATTTTACCATGGAAATGGTAAAATTGCCAGATCTAAAAAGTTCGCACAATAATTTAAATAAAATTATTAAAAGTTTGACATCCGAATACAATCAGATTACGCCTTAGCAGCCCAACTACTTGTTGAGGCTCACTCAACGTGTTGGCGGGCCTATTTCACACAAGCGGCGATACCTTTACCATATGGTAGTTAATGTGTCCAGATGTTGAGTTAAAGCCAGTAGTGTGTTCTTTGCATATTTAACATTAGCCTATGGGGAGTATTGTTGTTGTAAGACAAGTCAGGGGAAGGGAAATACAACTCAACCACTAGACAAAGCGGCTCTCTTTACTACTTTCAGCTATCCCGGGAGGTTGATTGACAGACACTTCTAAGCTTTGATATTTAGCCACTCTAGGTAGACTTACTTTAGGCAAATTCCAAGTGATTTTCTAAAGGTTATTTATTTCCTATTAGGTTCCTATTAGGATCCTATTAGGATCCAATAGGACGTTATTTGAAAGCGTTACTGTAGCTTTTTAAGTCCTACACTTTACACAGCTTACATAGACGAGTTGAAAGGAACCAAAATTTAAACGAGAGAGTTAGGAATAATTTAATTGAGAATTAGGACCGATTTAGACCTAGCGCTACATTACCACTGACTAGGCCTACACTTTGCAGTTTGTAGGGCCTAATTAAGACGTTCCTTCCATACAGGAAATATGGTTCATGGACAATATTTCCATGTTTCCAAATTACACATACACACACACGCACCGACATACAATCACACATACAAACAGATGAATTGACTTTTCAATGTTGATTAAGCATCGCCCTGACTTGGAAAATTGACGTGTTTACATAATTCGACTTTGCACAATTATTATGAGTAAAACTATAATGGGTCATTTTAACCCAAACGGCCCTTGGCGTTGCCTAAATAATAAAAGTCAAATAAAAAAAAAGTGTTAAAGTAAAAGTTGTGACCCCGATACATTTGGATAGAGTATAAAAAGTAGGAGAGGTCATGAAATATTGTGACCCCAATAATTATATTGAATTTTGTACAGTACATGTAAACTTAGAACTCGCAACAGTGGGCGTAAGGCGGACTCCGAGTGGAAGATAATTCCAAATATTGGGCGCAGCTACAGCGAAATATCGATTACAGTAGCTCTCTAGGTTAAATCGTGGGATGATGGGGAGACTCTGGTCATTGGAGCGCAGTGGGCGTGGTTGATAGTGTGGAAGCAAGAGATCAGTAAGATAGGCCGGACCCATATTACTGTATTAAGGCACACTTATGTCAATAGTGCAAATTTATTATCAATTCGGCGCAGAATAGGCAGCCAATGAAGATCACGCAACACTGGTGTAATGTGCTCTGCTGTTTTACTGAAACGTAACTTTATTTCCGAATTACGACTCTTGCCGAACGTGATAGTTGCTGAAACGCAATGTAACCACTGCGCTGCGACGTACAGTACCTGTATGTAAGAGTGGTCGCCAGGCGCCCGCAGTCTGTCTGTAACTGGTCGCCAGGCGTTAGCAGTTGCCTATGGTAGCCAAGCGCTAGCAGTCTGCCTGTTAACTGGTATCCAGACGCCCGCATTCTGTCTGTAACTGGTAGCCAGGCGCCAGCAGTCTATCTGTATCACTGTATCTGGGAGGCAGGCGCTAGCAGTCTGCCTGTATCTGGTATTCAGATACCCGAAGTCTGCCTGTAACTGGTAGCCATAGCCAGGCGCCAGCAGTCTGCCTGTAACTGGTTGCCAGACGCTAGCAGAGTCTGCCTGTAACTGGTATCCTGACGGCCGCAGTCTGTCTGTAACTGGTAGCCATAGCCAGGCGCCAGCAGTCTGCCTGTAACTGGTAGCCAGACGCTAGCAGAGTCTGCCTGTAACTGGTATCCTGACGGCCGCAGTCTGTCTGTAACTGGTAGCCAGGCGCTAGCAGTCTGTCTGTAACTGGTAGCCAGGCGCCAGCAGTTTGTCTGTATCTGGTAGCCAGACGCAAGCAGAAGTCTGCCTGTAACTGGTATCCTGACGGCCGCAGTCTGTCTGTAACTGGTAGCCAGGCGCCAGCCGTCTGCCTGTAACTGGTAGCCAGGCGCCAGCAGTCTGCCTTTAACTGGTATCCAGACGCCCGCAGTCTGTCTGAAACTGGTAGCCAGGCGCCAGCAGTCTGTCTGTATCTGGTAGCCAGGCGCCAGCAGTTTGTCTGTATTTGGTAGCCAGGCGACAGCAGTCTGCCTGTAACTGGTAGCCAGGCGCCAGCAGTCTGAATGTATCTGGTAGCCAGGCGCGAGCAGTCTGCCTTTAACTGGTATCCAGAAGCCCGCAGTCTGCAACTGGTAGCCAGGCGGCAGCAGTCTTTCTGTATAAGAATGTAATTTAAAGTGATAACTAACACGAAGTGGGGCCTTCGCGCAGCACGTGAAATGAGTTAATGCTAAGTATCAACTCGAAAGGATTATAAAAACATAGGAGAAGATTTTCCCGGAAAACGTTAACCCTCTAGCGGGAGACTGGGTAACTGAAGAAGGAAGGATTAGTTTCCCTACAAAGCCACAGCCTATGGTCTATTACATATCTACCAAGTTTCCGATTGACGGATCATAAATAACGAAATGTTGGAAGGTTTTCACTTTCATACATTTAGCCCTCTAGCGGCATATTAAAGAACTACGGATCGATCACCTTCCTCACAAAGACGAGGCATGTGGTCTAGTACATACCGGTACTGTATATTCCAAAATTCAGCTTAAATAGATTAAGATCAAGGAATTCGCGAAGGTTATCACTTTCCTACATTTCGCCCTCTAGCGGCAGACTCGAAAACTCCGGACCGATTACTGTCCACACAAATACTTAGGATGTCTTCTAGTACATATATGACAAGTTTCAGCGTAATCAGATCATAAACAACTAAATGGAAGAATAATTTCACATTCGGGACATTTCGCCCTCTAGCGGCAGACTGGAGAACTGCAGACAGATTAGCCTCCTTTGAAATTTACAGCTAATGGTCTAGTACATACTTCTCAAGTTTCAGCTTAAACGGATTAAAAGCAAAGAAATGGGTGGCCATTTAATGTTTAGACATGTGGCCCTCTAGCGGGAGACTGGAAAACTTCGGACCGATTACAATCCACACAAAGACTCAGGATGTCATCTAGTACATATATGACAAGTTTCAGCGTAATCAGATCATAAACAACTAAATGGAAGAATAATTTCACATTCGGGACATTTCGCCCTCTAGCGGCAGACTGGAGAACTGCAGACAGATTAGCCTCCTTTGAAATTTACAGCTAATGGTCTAGTACATACTTCCCAAGTTTCAGCTTAAACGGATTAAAAGCAAAGAAATGGGTGGCCATTTAATGTTTAGACATGTGGCCCTCTAGCGGGAGACCATTGCACTGATGGTGTCTGAAAGTCTCTCAAAAATCTCAACTTTTGCTCATATTGATACCTACAAATTTTCAACTTGGCAGCTTTAAATCCGACAAAGTTATTAGCATGTCAAAATCGTAACGACGACGACAACGACGACGACGACGACGACAACGACGACGACGACGACGACAACTATTTGCATAAATTGACCCACCCCCTAACAGTGTCAATTCGCTAAGGCTCCGCCAACTTCGTGGCTCGCCCCACACACAATGGTATCTATACTAAAGGTAGTTACTAATAATTGTTCTATAAAGGTCTTAATACTTGCCGCCTTTGATTGCCTTTTATGAGACTTTATTCATTGCATAAGTAATTGCCTTTGTCAAAAGTGTATAAATAGGAGGAGTTTTAGGCATTAAAACCATTCTCTATCAGAAAATTATCATAACTTTAGTTACAAAGTTATTTACAAATACTGTAAAAATGTTACCCGTAAGTCTTAAACTATTTCCTCTGCTGTCAGCTCTTTTCCTACTCCAGGTAAGTTTATTTAATGCATAAAGTATTCATTTAGCGTTGTTATCTGAATTATTCATTTAATGATTTGCTCACGTGAAAAAAGAAACCCTTTATTAAGGATGTTAGATTTATTCATCAAAACAAAAAAAAATGTTTTCTCACAGAATTATTCCACAAACAGAAATTTTATTTAAATGGTTAGCATCCTAGAGAGAGTGACAACGCATACATGACTGTAGCCAACAGCTGTTTGACTGTCTCACAAACTGTCTGTTAGTTATTCAGTTCACATTTATTTTGGTTTTTGTCCCAGTATTGCAGACTGGTTTGCTATTATTATGGCCTCCCCCAGTCTGATGTGTCCGGATATCCATATTTTGGTTGTCCAGTTGTCCTTTTTAGTTGTCTAGTTGTCCGTATAGGTTATCCCCGTCACCACCATTTGGTCTCCCCATGTCGCGTTGGATATCCGTCTGTCCACGTCTGTTTCCCTGGCCACGTCTTATTCCCATGTCCACATTTGTTGTCCCGTTGTCCCCACACCAATTGTACCCCAACTCATATCAGTTTTCTTGTAATATTGTAATATGTGGTGGATTTTTCAACATTTTCTACCGCAATAATTTTTATTATCCGTTTAAATCACTCATGATGTCCTTTTTTTTTACTTTTTATGTCCTCCAGAAATTTACCATTAGGTTCCATGCTACCGGTTTCTCTACTGCTGTTCTCCCAGGCTGCTATCAGTATCGGTATTAGTATATAGAGCACTATTTTGCAGTATCATTGCTGTATTGTTTGTACAGATGTAGGTATTAAGCAGGTATTTTAGGTATTTTAGTACCGGTACCGGCACCGGTACTGCTGTAGGCCTACTGTGTAGCCTTACCATTAGAATACGGTATTGGTAGGCCTACCGGCTGACCGGTTGTGCTAATAAATTTTAAATAATTGATAGGCCAAACTGGATTGTGGAAAATGTGGATATACCTTTCAGTTTCACATACATAATTTATCAGTTTTATAATAGATCATGACTACTGTCTGTGTAGTGTTACTGATAGCGGCACCACTACTTCCAACAGCAAAGATCAGTTCATAAACTCATACGTACTCGAAAAAACTACTTATACATGTTATACCCCGTTACCGTTTCCATTTGATACCGTTACCGTTGGTTAGAAAATCCCGCCTCTGCAACATGCTCCTTTCCCTCAATTAGTTAAGTGATCGTTTATTGTTTTGGTTAGAAAATCCTGCCTCTGTAACCTGCTCCTTTCCCTCGATTAGTTAAGTGATCGTTTATTGTTTTGGTTAGAAAATCCCGCTTCTGTAACCTGCTCCTTTCCCTCAATTAGTTAAGAGATCGTTTATTGTTTTGGTTAGGAAATCCCGCCTCTGTAACCTTCTCCTTTCTCTCAATTGGTAATGTTATCGTTTATTGTTTTGGTTAGAAAATCCCGCCTCTGTAACCTGCTCCTTTCCCTCAATTAGTTAAGTGATCGTTTATTGTTTTGGTTAGAAAATCCCGCCTCTGTAACCTGCTCCTTTCCCTCAATTAGTTAAGAGATTGTTTATTGTTTTGATTAGAAAATCCTGCCTCTGTAACCTGCTCCTTTCCCTAATTTGGTAAAGTGACCGTTTATTGTTTTGGTTAGAAAGGCTAACCTCTGTAACCTGCTCCTTTCCTTCAATTGGTAAAGTGACTGTTTATTGTTTTGGTTAGAAAATCCGGCCTTAACCTGCTCCAACCAACCTTAACCAGAAAAATGAATTTTGAAAAAAATGCGACTTATGGTCTTTTTACATTGTACGGCAGAGCTATTTATAATTTATTTATTATTACAGGCAAATGATGGACAATGTGGAGCCATTAATGTAAGTTTGTTAGTTATTTTAAATTATTATTTTAAATGTAATTTCATGCGATTTCATAGATATTGTAAGTGGTGACAAGTTGAGATAAATTCATAAAAGTTATAAAATAATTGAGTTGAGATAATGTCTGGGAGACCTCAGGTGACCAAAAAAGAAAGGGTAACAACAGTTACGAGCTTTCACCCGACAGGGCTTGATGAATGGCTAGAGAAGCCCTGTTGGGTGAAAGCTCGTAACTGTTGTTACCCTTTCTTTTTTGGTCACCTGAGTTCTCCCAGACATTATCTCAACTCAATTATGATTACTACGGTGACGATTTCTTAAAAGTTATAATAATATTTCCTAACAGGTTACAGAGTTGGAAGAACAG
Source organism: Nemertoderma westbladi (assembly GCA_032718475.1). NCBI lineage: Eukaryota > Metazoa > Xenacoelomorpha > Nemertodermatida > Nemertodermatidae > Nemertoderma > Nemertoderma westbladi. The sequence goes on along the minus strand of JAUCBJ010009111.1, from coordinate 20,678 downwards.
AATACAGAGTTGGAAGGAAATATTACACGGTTGAATGAGCAAGTAAAAGGTTTAAATACAAAGCTAACTAACCAAGTCGATGTAAATAATGAGCTAAAGACCGATGTTAGTTTCTTAACCAGTAATTATTTGTAACATAATTATTTGTTAAATTTAACTTCATACGATTTCATAGATATTGTAAGCGAGTTGAATTAATAAAAAATTATAAAAATATTTCCTAACAGGTTACAGATTTGGAACAACAGAATACAGAGTTGGAGGGAAATATTACACAGTTGAGTGACCAAGTAAAAGATATACTTACAAACCTAATTAACCAAGTCGATGAGCTAAATAACGATGTTAGTTTCTTAACCAGTAATTATTTGTAACATAAATATTTGCTAAATTTAACTTCATACGACTTCATAAATATTGTAAGTGAGTTGAAGTAATAAAAAATTATAAAAATATTTCCTAACAGGTTACAGATTTGGAACAACAGAATACAGAGTTGGAGGGAAATATTACACAGTTGAGTGACCAAGTAAAAGATTTAAATACAAACCTAACTAACCAAGTCGATGTAAATAATGAGCTAAATAACGATGTTAGTTTCTTAACCAGTAATTATTTGTAACATAATTATTTGCCGTGTTGAAGTCCTTCTGTTTTATTATTATGTTTTTATTTATTTGTGTGGAATTAATTTCGCACTACCAAATCGCCAGGGCGACATATTTCCTAACTTTATATCGCAGTGCGACATTATTTCTCAGTATGTCCCTACGCCATACATTACTATGTATTTCAGTATATCCAGTATGTCACCGCGTCATTATTAGGTTGTTCTAGAAAGTTTAAGTGCAAAACTACGAATAATTCCCCACAAATAAATCTTTTACGGCCCTCGTTCTATTATTTCACTAAACAAAATCACTCGTGCCGTAACGCTATAATGTGCTATTTTATGAGCAACGACGTAATATAGTTAGTATTTAATTGCTCTAAATGTTGGGTCGAAATGCCGCCGTTTAATGATTTCCCTAGAGAACTCAAACCCAACCACTGATCAGATGTGTGCAGAGGATTTACAGAATTTAATAAACAATTTTAATTAATAATATTTCCTAACAGGTTAAAGAGTTGGAAGACCAGTTTACAGAGTTAAAACTATTTAATTATAAGCTAATTGCGCCTATCCTAAAGAAAAATGATGGAGTAAAGATTTAGCAAAGAGTTGATGGATCTGTTGACTTCTATCGAAACTGGGATGAATATGTTGAAGGATTTGGCGACCCGAATACCAACTTTTGGTTGGGGTTGGAGGCGATCCACAAGCTAAGTAAAGGCGGGGTGAAGTTGAGGGTCGATTTGTGGTACACTGGAAGGGGACATAAAGGTGGTGATGGTGATGATAGAAAGGAGACGGTGGATTACAACAACGAACACAAATACGCGGAATACAACAACTTCTCTATCGGATCAGCTGCAATTAATTACACCCTACATGTATCCGGTTACCATGGTACTGCTGGTGACGAATTGAAGTGGAACAACGGTTTCCAATTCACCACCAAAGACCGCGATAATGACAGGTGGGACTCCGGCAACTGCGCCGTAGAAAGTACTGGGTCGTGGTGGTACGAGAGCTGCACGTGGAGTAACTTGAACGGAGAATATGGTGCGGGGGATTGGAGAGGACCTCATTGGTATGATTTTACTGGATGGAATCCGGCTTCTCGAGTTGAAATGAAGATTTGGATTTAGTAAAACTGTAAGTTTTATATAAAATTACTAAATAATTACAATAGAGTTGCGTTGGAAACTAACTTTTATATTTAATTACAAATAATATTAATATAATGTAAAAAAATAATAATAAAAAATATTAAAATATAATAATATATTTGGGTGAAAAGTTCCTGATTAATAATAATAAGTTCCGGAATAAATATCGTTTTTTACTATAAAATTATTTACTTTAACGTTTTTATTATTTATTTTGCAGTTTGAATTCCCAATAAGTTTTAGAAGAGACTGAATCTTGGCTATTCTGCTATATGTTACCAGTTTATATGTGTGATGGTTATGGGTTATTGGTTTATGTTTGGTTAATATTTACAATATATTAATAAATTATAGTTGCAATAACTTAACTTTATTTACTTAACTTGCTGTTAGACCAGGAGGGGCCGGTTGCATATAAATCAACCTTAGCTAAGGTGCACCATAACTCATAAGTGTTGCCTTAAATACTTCAACATCCGTATCAGTTGTTGTCTGCCTAATATTACCTAATAGATTTTATAGAAACATTTTGAGAACGTCGGAGGAGTTCCGAGAGCAAAATTTGGACTTTTCAAAATCAGCTGATATAATTAAACAAATTAATTGTAAATTAAAATTCTTTATTACCTAATAATATCAAATAAACCCTATTATATTTTAACGGCTGTTTGAATATCGCCAGTTATTGTGTTTCTGGAACGGTTCCTGTGCCAAAGCGAGGGAGCGAAGAGGAGTCCTAAATGAACCGGAATCAGGGGCTGTCATACCAACCCGGATATATTCCGAGCGATCAGTCGCCCTGACTACGGGGTTCGGGTAGACACGGGGGAAGCGGGAGTGGGTTCGGAATGATTCCGAGGTGGCGGCCCGGAATACAGGAGGGATATCAAGCGATATCCCCGCGGTAGTATCCGGGGTTACAGACGAGACTCGGTTGAAACTCCTCCGGTAAACCGACGTGTAGGGCCGGGTACCTCGCCCAGCTGTGTCACTCACCCACTCGATGTGGTTCGCAGACAGATGCTGCCGCTTATCTCCGTAGGATTTAAACTTCCCAAACTTCTCGTCGAAATAAACCCCGTAGTCGCGCATCTGGTGTCGGTTGTCGTGGAAAGAAAAAGGGTTTCCAGTTTTATATTCTCGATTTGTTTAGGAAATCCGGCGGTATTCTGTAGGTAGAAGCGTCGCGGCTTTGCGAAAGTTCTAGAACATTATTGTTGCCAGAGTGTCGGTAGATATCTGTCATCATTTCCCCTGCAGTCGTGTTCTCTCGGATTGCCAATGGTGGCGCCTCGTTTCTATGGTAATACCACGTGTGGTTTATTGGTAACCATGGCGACCAAGGATGGCTATAGCTTTCGGCATACTCAGAGAATATAGTACGTCGAATTAATAACGAAGAAACATTTTATTTCATTCTACGTCTAACACTAGCAAATTTATATAAAGTAACTCAATATTCCCACTCGAGGTAGAGCCGTACTTTATAAATAAAAATATACAACATAAAAAAACCGGTTAAAACGATAATTTTGATAAAATTTGAAAATAATTACAAAAAAATAAACAAATCCACAAACATGCTAATATTAATACAACCAACCCGAGAATAAGTCGGCCGTTAATTAGATTGGCATTAACGGTGTATTGATTACCCCTCCGTGTTGCCCCGAAGCCAAGCAATAATTCTCTTAAGGTAATAGATGTTGCCATTCGCTACTCCATTGCGGTACATTAATTGATTGGAGTTGCATTTAATGTGGGATAAACAACCATATTATACATTTTTGTTTTGAGACGTTGGCGCTAATTTACCACCCCCGCGCGAAAAATAATTTTGATGGGTGCCAGAAAGGGACCACAGCACGAAAACTAACTCAGCCATAAATTATTGATATATTTGAAACAGAGACAGTTTAACCTCCATTCTCCGTGGCTGAGCCAGAATTGGCTGAGAATGGGCAACCGGGCTGGAGGCCACAATAATTATAAAATTATGAGCCAAAATAATAGAATTATGAACCGCAACCATTAAAAACTGTGAAATTAATATGGTTTGTTATTAAATTATATTATTATGTAACAGGTTTAAAAATATTAATGTGCCCGTCCCAGATCCCTTACATTACGTGTCCCAAAATAATACAGATTACATAACAACTGTGCCATTTAAGCACTTCGGTTACTTTTAAAATCTGTATTACTGATATACTAAGTGTAATTTACCTTTACCTTTTACCTTTCATTCCATTTTAGATAATTCTACCTTCCTGGTTGAATTAAATAAAATAATAATTATTATTATTTATTATTGCTATAACCACAAATAAAATCGGTTTCTATGGAGAACAGCTTAACCTTGGAAGCGCAAGGTTACAACGTTCAAACAACGGAAGTAGAAATGGAAGGACGTATGATTTTTCATAACGACATATCTATTAATATGTTAGGCATACGAACAAAACAATCAGTGAAATCTGTCCGAGACAGTCTTTTCATGAACTGCTAACTATCTTTCCTCCTATCCATCACTTTCGGCTCCATAAAACCTGGACTTCATGACCAATACAGTGCATTGTTTGAACAAACACAATTACCGGTATTCTATTAAATGTCAATTAAAAATGTAAAATATTTATTTAATCTGAAATCTGAAAAAACAGTCATGTAAAGAAGTACTTATAGTAGTTACAATTCGAATACTTTAACGATAATTCGAATACTAATACTTTAATAGAAGATTCGTAGAAGTCTAAATATGCCAAAAAACACTAAAACTCTATTTTGACAAAAATGACATTTGAGTCGTTTTGATAAAACACCATCGATTTATTTATGCAATAACAATATTTCGGGAAATCGACACAAATAACAGCTGATTACTCCTAAAAATAAAACTGTAATCAAACTGTTCTATTAAATTTAGTTTATTGTTTTGGTTATAGAATAACATGCCACTGTAAACGGCTCATTTCCCTTAATTAATAATTTAACATTGAGGCGAATAATTAATTCGCCAAGAAAGAATTTGCGTCAACCCCCCCCCCCCGTCTCATGAACTCATATCTGTGTGCTTCTACTCTAAAATTAAATTGGAATTATCAATCCCCAAATCTCCGGCTCCGACTCCGGCCGGACCTCATATTGTAACCTGGATAAACATCCGGCTCCGGATAAAATTTTAGCTCTGTTGCATCCCTAGTGTTTAGCAATGCTATCATTCACTCACTCACATAAATACCATACAGACAGGTAATGGCTGGTGTTAATGTTAACTATAAATAATTAACATTAATGTTGATATACTATTGCAATGGCGTGAGAAAACAGCTCACCAACCCCCCCCCCCCCCCCCCCCCCCATCTGCATTATTATTCCTACCAAATAAATAAATAACTGCTAAGAAATTTGTTTTAATTTAGTAAGAATCGCAGGTATCGTTTTTTTTAATTGTCATCTTGTTGATTTCAATTTGTTTGAAGATCTGAATATCTTGTCCTTCTCTCCGGGTGATGAACCCTTGTCCTTCTCTTCAGCTGATGAACCCTTGTCCTTCTCTTCAGCTGATGAACCCTTGTCCTTCTCTCCAGCTGATGAACCCTTGTCCCTCTCTCCAGCTGATGAACCCCTGTCCTTCTCTCCAGCTGATGAACCCCTGTCCTTCTCTCCAGCTGATGAACCCTTGTCCTTCTCTCCGGGTGATGAACCCTTGTCCTTCTCTTCAGCTGATGAACCCTTGTCCCTCTCTCCAGCTGATGAACCCCTGTCCTTCTCTCCAGCTGATGAACCCTTGTCCTTCTCTCCCGCTGATGAACCCTTGTCCTTCTCTCCAGCTGATGAACCCTTGTCCCTCTCTCCAGCTGATGAAGCCTTGTCATTCTCTTCAGCTGATGAAGTCTTGTCATTCTCTCCAGCTGATGAACTCGTGTCCTTCTCTCCAGCTGATGAACCCCTGTCCTTCTCTCCAGCTGATGAACCCTTGTCCTTCTCTCCCGCTGATGAACCCTTGTCCGTCTCTCCAGCTGATGAACCCTTGTCCTTCTCTCCGGGTGATGAACCCTTGTCCTTCTCTCCAGCTGATGAACCCTTGTCCTTCTCTCCGGGTGTTGAACCCTTGTCCTTCTCTTCAGCTGATGAACCCTTGTCCCTCTCTCCAGCTGTAGGGAGGATCAGTTGGATTGGGCTGAGGCTGGTGGAAGGGTGGAGCTGGATCCACAGCGGGTGGTATTGGGAGGAACAGTTGGATAGGGCTGAGGCTGGTGGAAGGGTGGAGCTGGATCCACAGCGGGTGGTATAGGGAGGAGCAGTTGGATAGGGCTGAGGCTGGTGGAAGGGTGGAGCTGAGCCACAGCGGGTGTTATAGGGAGGAGCAGTTGTTTTGGGCTGCGGCTGGTGGAAGGGTGGGGCTGTAGCTACAGCTGGTGGTAGGGAGGATCAGTTGGATTGGGCTGAGGCTGGTGGAAGGGTGGAGCTGGAGCCATAGCGGGTGTTATAGGGAGGAGCAGTTGGATTGGGCTGAGGCTGATGGAAAAGTGGAGCTGGCGCCACTGCGTGTGGCATAGGGAGGAGCAGTTGGATTGGGCTGAGGCTGGTAGAATGGTGGAGCTGGAGCCATAGCGGGTGTTATAGGGAGGAGCAGTTGGATTGGGCTGAGGCTGGTGGAAGGGTGGAGCTGGAGCCACAGCGGGTGTTATAGGGAGGAGCAGTTGGATTGGGCTGAGGCTGGTGGAAAGGTGGAGCTGGCGCCACAGCGGGTGGTATAAGGAGGAGCAGTTGGATTGGGCTGCGGCTGGTGGAAGGGTGGAGCTATAGCTACTGCTGGTGGTAGGGAGGATCAGTTGGATTGGGCTGAGGCTGGTGGAAGGGTGGAGCTGGAGCCACAGCGGGTGGTATAGATAGGATTACTTGGATTGGGCTGAGGCTGGTGGAAGGGTGGAGCTGAGCCACAGCGGGTGTTATAGGGAGGAGCAGTTGGATTGGGCTGAGGCTGATGGAAAAGTGGAGCTGGCGCCACTACGTGTGGCATAGGGAGGAGCAGTTGGATTGGGCTGAGGCTGGTAGAATGGTGGAGCTGGAGCCACAGCGGGTGTTATAGGGAGGAGCAGTTGGATTGGGCTGAGGCTGGTGGAAGGGTGGAGCTGGAGCCACAGCGGGTGTTATAGGGAGGAGCAGTTGGATTGGGCTGAGGCTGGTAGAATGGTGGAGCTGGAGCCACAGCGGGTGTTATAGGGAGGAGCAGTTGTTTTGGGCTGCGGCTGGTGGAAGGGTGGAGCTGTAGCTACAGCTGGTGGTAGGGAGGATCAGTTGGATTGGGCTGAGGCTGGTGGAAGGGTGGAGCTGGATCCACAGTGGGTGGTATTGGGAGGAACAGTTGGATAGGGCTGAGGCTGGTGAAAGGGTGGAGCTGGATCCACAGCGGGTGGTATAGGGAGGAGCAGTTGGATAGGGCTGAGGCTGGTGGAAGGGTGGAGCTGAGCCACAGCGGGTGTTATAGGGAGGAGCAGTTGTTTTGGGCTGCGGCTGGTGGAAGGGTGGGGCTGTAGCTACAGCTGGTGGTAGGGAGGATCAGTTGGATTGGGCTGAGGCTGGTGGAAGGGTGGAGCTGAGCAACAGCGGGTGTTATAGGGAGAAGCAATTGGATAGGGCTGAGGCTGGTGGAAGGGTGGAGCTGGAGCTACAGCGGGTGGTATAGGGAGGATCAGTTGGATTGGGCTGAGGCTGGTGGAAGGGTGGAGCTGGATCCACAGCGGGTGGTATAGGGAGGAGCAGTTGGATAGGGCTGAGGCTGGTGGAAGGGTGGAGCTGGAGCTACAGCGGGTGGTATAGGGAGGATCAGTTGGATTGGGCTGTGGCTGGTGGAATGGTGGAGCTGGATCCACAGCGGGTGGTATAGGGAGGAGCAGTTGAATAGGGCTGAGGCTGGTGGAGCTGGAGCTACAGCGGGTGGTATAGGAAGAATCAGTTGGATTGGGCTGAGGCTGGTGGAAGGGTAGAGCTGAGCCACAGCGGGTGTTATAGGGAGGAGCAGTTGGATAGGGCTGAGGCTGGTGGAAGCGTGGAGCTGAGCCACAGCGGGTGTTATAGGGAGGGGCAGTTGGATTGGGCTGCGGCTGGTGGAAGGGTGGAGCTGTAGCTACAGCTGGTGGTAGGGAGGATCAGTTGGATTGGGCTGAGGCTGGTGGAAGGGTGGAGCTGAGCAACAGCGGGTGTTATAGGGAGGAGCAATTGGATAGGGCTGAGGCTGGTGGAAGGGTGGAACTGGAGCTACAGCGGGTGGTATAGGAAGAATCAGTTGGATTGGGCTGAGGCTGGTGGAAGGGTAGAGCTGAGCCACAGCGGGTGTTCTAGGGAGGAGCAGTTGGATAGGGCTGAGTCTGGTGGAAGGGTGGAACTGGAGCCACAGCGGGTGGTATAGAGAGGATCAGTTGGATTGGGCTGAGGCTGGTGGAAGGGTGGAGCTGAGCCAGAGCGGGTGTTATAGGGAGGAGCAGTTGGATTGGGCTGAGGCTGATGGAAAAGTGGAGCTGGAGCCACTGCGTGTGGCATAGGGAGGAGCAGTTGGATTGGGCTGAGGCTGGTAGAAAGGTGGAGTTGGCGCCACAGCGGGTGGTATAGGGAGGAGCAGTTGGATTGGGCTGAGGCTGACGAAAGGCAACGACATCGATATATAAAACATCTATTATTTATCTTTATCTTTTGCCGAGGCCCAACTTCACTTTTACGTTCTGTTCAAAGGCGCAGTATGCGATAGTTAAAAAACAAGACACATACAGTATCATCACTCAAATAAAACAGACCAAAACAAAACAATACTAATAAAATAATTGAGGCTATTACAATGTACAGTATTACCTATTTACAAAATGTGTAATAAAATTCAAGAAATTGCTCGTTAAATAATTAAATAATTGATGGAAAAAAATAATCTCCATTAGCGTTCATCCATAATGTAGTTTAACTTTAAAGATGTGTGTCTTCATTAACCCACCAAAGACCGTTTGATTCAGGTTACACCAAGGACCGTTTGGGTCAAATTGACCCACAGTACAGTATATTATTGATAAATATATCATTCAAAATGACCAAAAGTGAGGCATTATCAGTGTGGAAACTGATTTGCAACTTACGGCCCAGTTACTTATGCTATTTACATCCGATTTGGTTTCAATAACGAGCGTAGCGAGTGACACAATGAAACGAGAGTTTCTCATTTTGATCAGATATGTACTGTATGTAGTGCACCAGGTCCAGACCCATTACCGGCTACTGAATTATGAAAATCGCCCACGCCAGGTAAAATTTGAAAGAGTACCGCGCCAATCTGTACTGTTACGATACTGACGGTATCTGGTACAATCTGTACGCGTTACTGTACAGTGTACTATTGTATGTACGTACATAGAAATGTTGACAACTCCACCTGAACAAGCCTGTGTATAAGATGAGTTTCATAATATCATTCACGTAACTACTCAGACTATTTAGTGATTGATTTATTGATTAATGAGCGAAGCGAGTGACACAAACCGAGGACCTAAAGCTATGGGACCTAAACGCTATGTGACCTGATGACTTACTGCTACTGACCTAACTCAGTAACTGCCTAAAGTATACAGTTGTGTGGACTTAACGCAACCAGGCTGCCAGCCGGCTACATATTGTCCACAAAAGAGATTCTCAAAAATGTTTCCATTTCAAGCACAACTTTTATATATTAGCCCAATTTATTAATTTATAGGCCTATAGGCTAATGACAGACAGAATGACTACTGGTTGCCAATAGGCGGTAGGCCTAGATAGCTAGATGATATATTTATGGCTATTATAGCCAGACAGCCAGATACGAGTCAGCCAGTCCCGGTAGCTTTAGGTCCTGGTGGCCTGGTACAGTACCGCTTTCAAATAATGTCGTATTGGATCCTAATAGGATCCTAATAGGATCCTATTAGGATCCAAGTCACTGATTCACTACTATAGGAGTTAGGATTTAATTGTAAATGAAATTTAGCCCAAATTCCAGACTTGGAGGCACTTAGGATTTTACTTGGATTTCATTAGGAACTTAATTGGAAATCGGCGCTTACTTTGATGTCTGGAAGGTGGACTGACAAGACTATGCTTGTGCTGGTCCACTTCATCTCTATCCTGTCAATCATTAAGTTGTATAGAATGGACTAGACTCAGCATAAAGTTTGCGTAGTGTTCAGTTCATTAAATTGAGGTATGGTTGTCGATGGAAGATTACACTCCTACTGTACCTTGTATTGCCAGCCTCTGACAGTCTGACGTAAATAATATTTAAAATATAAACTCTAATAGATGAAATCCACACACATCCGCACATAGTTAACGTGCCGTGGGCTGGTAGGCTCTGGAATAATTTGAAATCGTATTGAACTTACAAATAAATTTAGGATCACACACTGTATTTATAGTAAACCACAGTAAAACACAATATTTGTGTAATTATTAATAGAACAAATATTAGTTTATTTTCATTTATTAGTTCTACAAACTTAACCTCTTGGCATATTGATATTATTATTAATTATAAATTATATTTATTTTACCATGGAAATGGTAAAATTGTCAGATCTAAAAAGTTCGCACAATAATTTAAATAAAATTATTAAAAGTTTGACATCCGAATAAAATCAGATTACGCCTTAGCAGCCCACTTCTTGTTGAAGCTCACTCAACGTGTTGGCGGGCCTATTTTACACAAGCGGCGATACCTTTACCATATGGTAGTTAATGTGTCCAGATGTTGAGTTAAAGCCAGTAGTGTGTTCTTTGCATATTTAACATTAGCCTATGGGGAGTATTGTTGTTGTAAGACAAGTCAGGGGAAGGGAAATACAACTCAACCACTAGACAAAGCGGCTCTCTTTACTACTTTCAGCTATCCCGGGAGGTTGATTGACAGATACTTCTAAGCTTTGATATTTAGCCACTCTAGGTAGACTTACATTAGGCAAATTCCAAGTGATTTTCTAAAGGTTATTTATTTCCAATAGTATCAATTAGGATCCAATAGGACGTTATTTGAAAGCGTTACTGTAGCTTTTAGGTCCTGGCAGCCGTCCCCGTTAGGGCCGTCGCCGTGCCATTCCGTCAGTAAGTCCAGTCTGCCTACATAACCAGACAGGTTAGTAAAGTAGCAGGTTACATAGACGAGTTGAAAGGAACCAAAACTTAAACGCGAGAGTTAGGAATAATTTCATTGAGAATTAGGACCGATTTGGACCTATCGCTACATTACCACTGACTAGGCCTACACTTTGCAGTTTGTAGGGCCTAATTAAGACGTTCCATACAGGAAATATGGTTCATGGACAATATTTCCATATGTTTCCAAATTACACATACACACACACGCACCGACATACAATCAGACATACAAACAGATGAATTGACTTTTCAATGTTGATTAAGCATCGCCCTGACTTGGAAAATTGACGTGTTTACATAATTCGACTTTGCACAATTATTATGAGTAAAACTATAATGGGTCATTTTAACCCAAACGGGCCTTGGCGTTGCCTAAATAATAAAAGTCAAATAAAAAAAAAGTGTTAAAGTAAAAGTTGTGACCTCGATACAGTTGGATAGAGTATAAAAAAGTAGGAGAGGTCATGAAATATTGTGACCCCAATAATTATATTGAATTTTGTACAGTACATGTAAACTTAGAACTCGCAACAGTGGGCGTAAGGCGGACTCCGAGTGGAAGAGAATTCCAAATATTGGGCGCAGCTACAGCGAAATATCGATTACAGTAGCTCTCTAGGTTAAATCGTGGGGTGATGGGGAGACCCTGGTCATTGGAGCGCAGTGGGCGTGGTTGATAGTGTGGATGCAAGAGATCAGTAAGATAGGCCTGACCCATATTACTGTATTAAGGCACACTTACTGTATATGTCAAAAGTGCAAATTTATTATCAATACGGCGCAGAATAGGCAGCCAATGAAGATCACGCAACACTGGTGTAATGTGCTCTGCTGTTTTACCGAAACGTAACTTTATTTCCGAATTACGACTCTTGCCAAACGTGATACATAGTTGCCGAAACGCAATGTAACCACTGCGCTGCAACGTACAGTACCTGTATGTAAGTGGTAGCCAAGCGCTAGCAGTCTGCCTGTAACTGGTATCGAGACGCCCGCATTCTGTCTGTAACTGGTAGCCAGGCGCCAGCAGTCTGTCTGTATCACTGTATCTGGTAGGCAGGCGCTAGCAGTCTGCCTGTATCTGGTATTCAGATACCCGCAGTCCGTCTGTCTGTAACTGGTAGACATAGCCAGGCGCCAGCAGTCTGCCTGTAACTGGTAGCCAGACGCTAGCAGAATCTGCCTGTAACTGGTATCCTGACGGCCACAGTCTGTCTGTAACTGGTAGCCAGGCGCCAGCAGTCTGTCTGTATCACTGTATCTGGTAGGCAGGCGCTAGCAGTCTGCCTGTATCTGGTATTCAGATACCCGCAGTCCGTCTGTCTGTAACTGGTAGACATAGCCAGGCGCCAGCAGTCTGCCTGTAACTGGTAGCCAGACGCTAGCAGAATCTGCCTGTAACTGGTATCCTGACGGCCACAGTCTGTCTGTAACTGGTAGCCAGGCGCTAGCAGTCTGACTGTAACTGGTATCCAGACGCCCGCAGTCTGTCTGTAACTGGTAGCCAGGTGCCAGCAGTTTGTCTGTATCTGGTAGCCAGACGCTAGCAGAGTCTGCCTGTAACTGGTATCCTGACGGCCACAGTCTGTCTGTAACTGGTAGCCAGGCGCCAGCAGTCTGTCTGTATCTGGTAGCCAGGCGCCAGCAGTTTGTCTGTATTTGGTAGCCAGGCGACAGCAGTCTGCCTGTAACTGGTAGCCAGGCGCCAGCAGTCTGCCTTTAACTGGTAATTGTCTGTAACTGCAACTGGTAGCCAGGCGGCAGCAGTCTTTCTGTATAAGAATGTAATTTAAAGTGATAACTAACACACAATGGTATCTATACTAGGGTAGTTACTAATAATTGTTCTATAAAGGTCTTAATACTTGCCGCCTTTGATTGCCTTTATGAGACTTTATTCATTGCATAAGTAATAATTGCCTTTGTCAAAAGTGTATAAATAGGAGGAGTTTTAGGCCTTAAAACCATTCTCTATCAGAAAATTATCATAACTTTAGTTACAAAGTTAATTACAAATACTGTAAAAATGTTACCCGTAAGTCTTAAACTATTTCCTCTGCTGTCTATAGAATTATATTCCCTAAATGCCGTGGATTTTCAAAATTTTATTTTATTCGAATTAAATTTGTAAAGATTGCTTTGAGTTCTCATTAGTAATAGTTCTATCTATTGTGCACCCATCGGTCAAGTGGTTCAGTAGCTCAGTCGGTAGAGCGTTGGAAATTATATGTGTAGTAGGTATCGAGTTCGAATCCTAATAAGTGCGAATTATTTTTTGTGCAGAATTTCAACTCATTTAAATTAACCGCTACAAATTAATTGCATTTGTCTGTACCAATGAGACCGTAGTTATTTGATTGTAACCAATGTTGTGTAAGTTATATATTAGCTGGACCAATAGCTATCTTTAAAACCTTGTTAGAACCCATAGAACAATCGAGAATTTTCTCGATTGATTGCAGCACAAATTTGGTATATAAAGGTGCGATTTCGTTCATTAGTTCACTAATTATATCAATCTATCCATCATTCACTTTCTGTCTTATTTCAGATTACATTGTTTATTGTATAATAGTTATTATATCTTTTGTAATAAAAGTCAGAAATACTAGTCACATCTCAGCCCTTTTCTATCTGTTTTACTATGGTTTCATTACGGTGAACAAACTCAGGGACAGGATGGCCGGCTAGAGATCGGGCCGCAGCAATGAACGGGAACATCACGGGAATGTAGACGAGAGACAACCCGCAATACCATTTAGAGTTATTCGCCCATCGCCTGAAAGGTTAGACAGCGTTCGATCCTTGCTACCTAAGTGTAAGACCAAAAGATCAAAAGGTAGACGTAGTGACACGCTGTAAGCCCAAAATTACATCATAGGGACTGTACTGTCTTGATTCAGGAAAAACCCACAGTAGACCTTCATATTCCTACGGGGGGGAGAGAGAGCAGATACTAGTACGCAGATAGGACGTAGGCATACCGGTACAAGGCATACACATTGGTTAGGGTGCAGCAAACTGTACGCTTAACTCTTGCTAAGTACAGGTGTGTGTGCGACTATTTGCAGTACGACAGTGTCCATTACATCAGAACTTGTAGGCTAGGGGGTTGCTGTGTTTTCACCTGAATTGGGATTGTACCGTTCAGGCGGTAGGGCAGTTTACGCTAGGCGCAAAATAAATTGAGGCTATCAGGGATATACTAACATCTACCGTGTCCCCGCCAACGCCCTAATAGGAAGTTACCCGGACTACCTGGGTGACTAAAATTCTAGATAGGAGCCAGGATAGCTATTAGTACCCGTACGCCTACAGTAGTAAACTAACACATCTCTTCTTAGTATCAGGGACCTGGTACCTAAAATTGCCGAATTCTGGGCGTAGTATTAACCTTATGCCTGAATTCGAGTCCTGGAAATACGCAAGAGGGGAAGGAACCTTATCATTCGTGAGTATTGGACCTACAAGTTATAAAATTAGAATATTCGTAAAATGCACACCATACCCAGTAATTATATATGTGAAGGAGCAAAACTGTTTGACCGTTCAGAATTAACACACGCGCGTTAGAAATTATTTACACCTCAAAATATATAAAATTAACTTTCGTCCTTACTGTGCTTTGCCCGCTAGTTAGACATCTCCAAATATCTGCCTCTGTACCTAGCTAGCGTCTCTTCGCCCAACCATATAAATCACACCGCGGCAAAGTATACGAGCCCCTTGGTCCGTCAGTGAGTCAGCCTGATTTTAGGATTCGCTGCGCGGGATTTGTTTTATCGAAGTTTGTCTGCTCGTAGACTGTTTTCTGCCTCACCGGTTATAAGAGATCAATACTGCAATATATTCGCTTACTTAGAGTTTACTGTTTTGGTGAGAAGGTCGGATTTATGATTTGATTTACAAACTTTACAGTAGGATATTGCAGGTATTGTTACCGTCTTTTCGCATAGTAGGAATAGGCGTATCTCTTCCAATAGTAGGAATATGTTTTACTGAACTACGGTTCGGTAGGACTAAAGTTTTTTGAAAAATTTGTATTTTGAGGTAAAATTTGTATTTGATTAGCTAAGTGCTAATATTTTGAAATAAAATTTGATTTGAACCGCGTGTAATATTTTTGGAATTGAATACCAGTGTTTAAAAGGGTTTAAATACCATATTGTACCGGTACAAAATTTTCGTAAAGTAAAACCTAACTCTTTTGTTTTTTCAGGATTCAGAACTCATTTCTAGGCTGTAACGGGAGCAAGACCGTGTTTAGCAAGTTTGGGAGATAGATAACTCAACAACTTTGGTTGGGAAAATCGCGTTTCGTCCGCAACGTTAAAAACGGAAAGGTTCACGTTCGGTTTGTATCTGGGAATCTGTTTTTCTGGAGAATTATTGGAGTGGGTGAGTTCGAAAAGTTGCATAAATAAGTTAGGCATTACCGTATTAGTTAAAATTATTGTGGGTTCCACTGTCTCAAGTATTTATGCATTCCGTATGATTTCTTTGTTCATTGCTGAATTAGTCCGTATTATTGTATTTAATTTACCTTTTGATAACGCATATCGTTATCCGATTTATTTGTTATAAAATTGGCCGCTAGGCTAATTTTATTATATACTTATTCCGTGACATTTATTTGCTGTAAAATTGGCCGTTTAGGCTAATTTTATCCATCTGCTATAAAATCGGCCGGTAGGCTAATTTTATAAGACTGTAATTAGTACCGTTTAGATAAATACGGTAAACTCGATACTTTGACACTCACTTTACTTGACTTACAACTACCGAAATGAGTGACAAACAAGACTATACGAAGAATACACAAACCGACTATGACTCGTGTGACGGAGATAAGTCAGCAGCGGAAGAACAACAGGGGAAGACTCGCGAGCCTACCGAACCTACACCGTGTGCGTCACCAGTACATCCAACGGGAGTACCGGATGCCGTAGTACGAGGCGACGGCAGGACCGAGGACTTTCTAACTGTTCCGCAACCTAGATATAGGGAAACGGAAATGGTAAGTTCAGCAGGAAGCACAGAAAGTGTGGTTAGAAGCGTCGGTGGATACATGGCGCATATAACCAGGAGCATTGGAGAAGGCCAACGCATATTAGACGGGTTGACCGCTCCGATGTCTCGATTCGAGTTCTACACCCTCCAGGTTAGAGTACAGAGTAAAGTATATAAGTCCGTAGATAATCTAGTTGGCCTACAAGATCTAGCTAGACAGAGACAGGACATGGATACTCAACTTAGAATCCTCGAGAAACTAATGATCACTAGAGAGAAACTGATTCAGTTTAAATCGACGATTAGACAGATACAACAGGAACAAGCGGACCAGTTGTTAGGTGAGTCAGTTTCAGACGAATTATTACAGCCCGAGGAAGAACAGGAACTGTACCGACTGGATGGACAATTGAAACACCTGACAGATCACTTACGCGTGTGTGGCGAGGACGTCGGAGATTTGGAAACCGTGCCGGAATACACGAGGGAAACTCCATTCGCACAAATCGAATCGGCACCGGAAATATTGAATCAATCATTGGTAAGTATTCGTAGCGAAATCTGCGAGGGAAGTATGGTCACGTCAGAAGTTGCTCGACAACAGCAACAGTTCTACAGACAGCAACACGAGATGGAAGAACAAGCTCAACTTCTAATGATACAAACAGCAGTAGAGGAAGAGAAAATACGTGTTGCGAATGTAGCGAGAATCTCTCATCTGCAGGAACAAGCCGAACTTGAAGCGGCCGAAATGGAAAGGTTAGAGTTGGACATTGCCCAACAAGCGGCAGCGGCCGAGTTAGCGCAACGAACGGCAGCGGCCGAATTAGAGCGACAAACGGCAGCGGCAGCGGCAGCGGCCGAGTTAGAGCGACAAACGGAAGCGGCAGAGTTAGAAAGAAAAAGGTTAGTTTCGGAAGCCAGAGTCGAGATGAAGACACGGCAAATAAAAGCCCAACAAGCGATACGACAAGCAGAGTTCGAGGCGCAACAACAACAAACGGAACAACGAGAAAAGGAAGTTAAACTTCGTTTCGAACTTGAGAAAAGGGCGAGAGAATTAGCCGAAACCAAGGAAAATCTGGATCTTCTAGCCCGTGATCGATCGATGAGATCTCGTGACAGACATGACTTGGACCAGCTAGAGGTAAGGCACCGCCAAATCCAGGAACGACTAAAGGAAGGTTCGATAGGAGCACCCGGACGGGAACGACAATTAGTAAAAGACGTGTGTCAACGATTCCCACAGGTAACTCATATGTTTGCACCGGTTACGACTAAAGAACCTGTTTCGATTGCTGGTAGCATCGATATCTCTCCTATCCATGGTGTGACGGAACACAGGTTTGTTATTCCGGACAAGTTTACACCGCCAAGAGCAACATCATCGCCTATTCCGAAAGTCAAGGTAAGTAACCCACCGATTACAGATCGTAGTAGTTTATTAGTCGGACCTGCACTACTGACGACAAAACAGGTGAGTCCACCTTTGACACCTAAACCCGTTACGCACTACGAATACCCAATGACATTTCGGCCTACAAGGCCTTTGGATTCAAACGCGGTCGTCCGACCACCGGTTCAGTTTACATCGCAATCTACGACTTCGAGGAAGACTTGTGAGCCTACCGAACAACGGAAACCAGTAGACGATGTTCCAAAACAGAATGTTAGGATTCGTACGACGCAACGAACGCGAGCACGTCGACCACCGTATCCAGGTGACAGTAGTACTTCGAGCGAGTCGGATTACCCGAAACGCGAGGTATTTAGAACAGGGGCGGCCGATGAATATAAACGCGAGCGTTCAGACAACTCCTTTGCAGACAATCCTCCACAGAATACACCAACACAGAAGGCGTTACAACCAACGAACGCAATTAGTACACAACAGTTCGCCGACATTCTGCGACCAGTTGTCAATAAGTTGGCTCAGATCGAGGAGCGTCTGGAGGAAGTTCAAACCGACAGTTCGAGAAATTCCGAATTCGAACACAATAGACACCCGAAGGGACCACAAAGACCGGTACCTTCAAACCCCACATCGTATCAGAGAAAAGCGCCAAGAAGGGAGAACATCAACCAGGTTACCAACCAAGGACGCGAAACTCTGAACGTTGCTGAGGAGATAGCAAAATTCGCAGCCAGACAAGGATTGCCGGTACAACAACCACCGAAGTTCTCCGGTAGCTCAAAACACTGGCATACCTTCGTAGACTATATCGAATCCCAGATCGCCGTGTGCGCCTTTACATCACGGGAGAAGTTCAATTACCTGCTCCAAACGTTGTCAGGAGAACCTAAACGTTTGGCGGAGACTTTCGTTGGTGTACCGGACGCTTTCGAACTAGCGTACGATCATTTAACTTCGATATACGGAGGTACCGTTAGCATGGCCAGGTCAGTAATAGAGGAACTCTGTAAGGGAAGTAGTATACAATGCTATGACACTGGATAATGGTCACCCGTAGCCCATCATTACCATCCATTTCTGGTACTGCAGCCAATCAGAAGCCACCATTTCAACCTTTTGTGGTGGTCGTTATTATTTCAACCAATCAGATGTCAGCATTTCATCCGTAACCATGGTAACTTCTCAAGTTCCCGCTTATTCCGCTAGAGGCGTTATTAGTCACCCAACTCTAGTACTGCATCCAATCATAAGCCTTTATTTTACAGGTGTTCGAGTGTCTACACTTAGCATCAGGTAACTTCTACTATTTTTCAAATCGCAATTTTTCAGCAACCAGTATTTTCATATTTACCAACCTTTATTTTACAGGTGCTACGAGTGTCTACAGGTAACGTCTACTATTTTTCAAATCGCTATTTTTCAGCAACCAGTATTTTCATATTTACCAACCTTTATTTTACAGACGCTAGAGGAGTCTACAGGTAACTTCTACTATTTTTCACCAGTAACTAAATTTAATTTCGCAATTTTTCAGATAACAAAATATTCAACCGGGTTCGAACTCGGGACTGTTATAACTCCTCACAACTCGTCACCCACTCTTCCACCCAACCTCGAGAGAAAAAGGCGATAAATATCCGAGTTATAGCTGTTGAATGCCAAGTAATAATTATTCAATATCGATTTATTCATCATAACTGGTCGCAGATGTTTACAAATAGCTTGTGGTAGTATCAATTATAAATTATTGTTCATTGAATTCTATACTATAGCATATGTTACCAACGAGATCCAATTATTCTAATGATTTCGATAGCATAAAATGCATATTAATTAATACGAAATACATCTAACTAATAATAATAATTTACTTGTTCTACATACATTATCAGTACAATATTGACAGGTTAATTACGTTTGAATATAAGATGGAATGATAATTAATGTTTAGATGTAGGGTATTGATTGTTGTGAGTATGTGCTAGATATAGCAGTAATAGTGTTATTCGATATGTAACATTATGAAACAATGTCTCATGTATACACTGTAGTGTTGCAACTATGTATAGGTAAGTCAATGTGTCAGTGTTAATATAGTATATTACATTTTTTATAATATATTGGTTCTACAGAGTGATGCTGGGTTTTAGCACTATTAATTTGACATTTTTTTATTGCGAAATTAGATTCACTGAAAAATCCCATGAATAAACTTTGCGAGACATTCCTTAACTATTCTTTGACAACAAATTGTCTATCTATCTATTTTGAGTAAAAAAAGTGAAAATTAAAATGCAAGTCTTAAAAACTGAGTAAGACTGATTTCACTTCTCTGCAAAATATTACTCGTATTTCCAGCATTTTAGAAATTTAGGTCTCCAGTTGTGATACTCGGAACCAGCTTAAAAACGATTCCTAGCCATATGACTTCTGTTGGATCGGTTGTAATACCTGTTGTCATAGGTTATGTCACATTGGTCATTACTGGGGTACGAGGTATGTTCAGATTGGTCTCTTAGATGAGGGTTTGGGAAGTGTTGATGTGGATAATCATGTCTACTCACTCTGTTCTTCTGATACTGCTGGTATGTTTGACTTTGGTGTCGAGATGATTCTGGGGCATGTCTCCAAGAGTTCCTCACATACTCCGTATGCCTATTATTATCTTGCAGGATAGATTTATATTGATTACCATTATAGTTGGCTTGATTGTTATTGTGCCAGTATGAATCCCTAGAGGTTTTGTAGTGTAGATCAAACCCTTTATTATTCCGCTTCATATCTGTGCTGCTTCTACTGCTTCCGTTTGTTGGAAGGGGTGCTTCGTTGGGTTTCTTGTTTGTATCTCGTTTGATGTTGCTTAAAGTTGTTGTGTTCATTCTTGCTACTACCTTGTGATTTTCTTAGATTGACAGTTTCTATGGAAACATTATTTAGATTCACCAAGAAATCAGTCAGTTGTTGTGGAAGTATGGTAATTTTGGTATCATTATCTAGTTCACTATATTTGTTTTCAGTCTTAATGTTGTGCTGCATCTGGATCTTTGATTTGAAGGTTGGTTTGGCAGATCTTTTTGGTTCTTGCCAGGTCTCATTGTTTTTGAGGACTTGTTCTAGAGTAGAGGGACATTTCACTGATGGGTTTGTGATTATTACAGAGTCTTTTCTTATGTTTGTTGGTACCTGACTTCCTTGTAGGGATTCACCTTTCTTTTCCTTTATGCTGTATGAGTAAGTAGGATCCATTTCAGTTTCATTTGAATTGTCTGATATATTATCTACTGTTATATACTCATCAGTCTCTGATGGT
>JAUCBJ010009110.1:0-78572 GCA_032718475.1 Nemertoderma westbladi | reverse complement strand
TTAATTGGTGGATTGTATAAAAGAGGAAAATATATTACAGATCACAATTGGCACAGCCTACACAATAACCTCAATTGGACTGGTTTTGAAAGAGCATACATTACGATTGGTGGATTGCATATAAGAGGATAAAATATCACAGAACACAATTGGCACAGCATACACAATAACCTCAAGTGGACTGGTCTTGAAATAGGAAACATTTATTAATTGGTGGATTGTTTAGAAGAGGATAAAATATTCCAGAACACAATTGGCACAGCATACACAATAACCTCAAGTGGACTGGTCTTGGGTGATAAAAGTGAAAAGCGTGACCCCGCGCCCGGGTAAGACAAGTTAATAGCGTGATCCCGCGCCCGGATGAGACAAGTGAATAGCGTGACCCCACGCCCGGGTGATACAAGTGAACAGCATGACCCCAAGCCTGGGTGAGACAAGCGAATAGCGAGACCCCGCGCCCGGGTAAGTCAAGTGAATAGCGTGACCCCACGCCTGGGTGAGACAGGTGGTATGAATTGGCAAAGCATTCTGCTCAAGTACGGGCAAACATACACTCACCTCATACTTGGGAAAAATATTAAAGTGGATTAAAATAGATTGTGGTATGAATTGGCAAAGCATTCTACTCAAGTACGGGTAAACAAACACTCACCTCATACTTGGGCCAAATATTAAAGTGGATCAAAATAGATTGTGGTATGAATTGGCAAAGCATTCTACTCAAGTACGGGCAAACATACACTCACCTCATACTTGGGCAAAATATTAAAGGGGATCAAAATAGATTGTGGTATGAATTGGCAAAGCATTCTACTCAAGTACGGGCAAACAAACACTCACCTCATACTTGGGCCAAATATTAAAGTGGATCAAAATAGATTGTGGTATGAATTGGCAAAGCATTCTACTCAAGTACGGGCAAACATACACTCACCTCATACTTGGGCAAACTATTAAAGTGGATCAAAATAGATTGTGGTATGAATTGGCAAAGCATTCTACTCAAGTACGGGCAAACATACACTCACCTCATACTTGGGCAAAATATTAAAGTGGATCAAAATAGATTGTGGTATGAATTGGCAAAGCATTCTACTCAAGTATGGGCAAACATACACTCACCTCATACTTGGGCAAAATATTAAAGTGGATCAAAATAGATTGTGGTATGAATTGGCAAAGCATTATACTCCATTACGGGCAAACATACACTCACCTCAGACTTGGGCAAAATATTAAAGTGGATTAAAATAGATTGTGGTAGAATTGGCAAAGCATTCTACTCAAGTACGGGCAAACATACACTCACCTCATTCTTGGGCAAAATAATAAAGTATAGGAAATTAGATTGTGGTTTTAATTATTGGCAAAGCATTCTATTCACTCATTTCGCAGTAGGGCAAAGTATTTAGTAGAGCAAATGGATTGTTATATAAATGGTAAAACTTGTATGGGCAAACATACACTCACCTAGGACTAGGGCAAAATATTTAAAGTTGAGCAACTTTATGTGATATAATTGGTAAAGTATCCTAGACTAGTACTGGCAAACATTGTGATCTGATCTTGAAAGAAATGCCCGGGTGAGATAGATGAACAGCATGACCCCGCGCCCGGGTTAGACATGAGAATAGCGTAACCCCGTGCTCTGATTTTCAAAGTAGGACAAAATATTCCAGAACACAAATGGCGCATAATACTTCGAAGGAGGATAAAACATTCCAGAACACAAGTGGCGTAGCATACACAACAACCACAAGTAGTAGACTGGGTCTAAAAGAGGATACATCATTATTTGGCCGGACACAAATACCGTAGTTTGTACTACTTTTACACCTTGACGAACCGTCATACAAATGACATGTTTTGGTTTTATTTAATTGATTAATTTCTTTTCTATTTTATGGTATGTTTAGTTTATATGCTTATTTTTTATTATTATTTATTTATGTACATACATATTAATTATTAATAAATTTAATGCTACGAATATTTATATATATTTAAGTAAGCTTATGTATTTATTACCAGTATAAAAACAATAAAGTTATAGAACAATATTTGAAAGGAAAGTGGCGAAAATGACAATTTACGATATATGCCGTAAATATTCCAGAATCCAAGTGGCACATCATACACAATAACCACAGGTAAATGGTCCTGAAAGTGATTACATAAGGATTAGTTTATTGTATAGAAGAGGATAAAATATTCCAGAACACAATAGGCACAGCATAAACAACAACCTCAAGTGGACTGACTGGTCTTGAAATAGGAAACATTTATTAATTGGTGTATTGTATAGAAGAGGATAAAATATTCCAGAACACAAGTGGCACAGCATGCACAACAACCTCAAGTGGACTGGTCTTGAAATATGAAACATTTATTAATTGATGTATTGTATAGAAGAGGATAAAATATTCCAGAACACAAGTGGCACAGCATACACAATAACAACAAGTGGACTGGTCTTGAAATAGGAAACATTTATTAATTGGTGGATTGTATAAAAGAGGAAAATATATTACAGATCACAATTGGCACAGCATACACAATAACCTCATGTGGACTGGTTTTGAAAGAGCATACATTACGATTGGTGGATTGCATATAAGAGGATAAAATATCACAGAACACAATTGGCACAGCATACACAATAACCTCAAGTGGACTGGTCTTGAAATAGGAAACATTTATTAATTGGTGGATTGTTTAGAAGAGGATAAAATATTCCAGAACACAATTGGCACAGCATACACAATAACCTCATGTGGACTGATCTTGAAAGAGAATACATTACGATTGGTGGATTGCATATAAGAGGATAAAATATTCCAGAACACAATTGGCACAGCATACACAATAACCTCAAGTGGACTGGTCTTGGGTGATAAAAGTGAAAAGCGTGACCCCGCGCCCGGGTAAGACAAGTTGATAGCGTGATCCCGCGCCCGGATGAGACAAGTGAATAGCGTGACCCCACGCCCGGGTGAGACAAGTGAACAGCATGACCCCAAGCCCGGGTGAGACAAGCGAATAGCGAGACCCCGCGCCCGGGTAAGTCAAGTGAATAGCGTGACCACACGCCTGGGTGAGACAGGTGGTATGAATTGGCAAAGCATTCTGCTCAAGTACGGGCAAACATACACTCACCTCATACTTGGGCAAAATATTAAAGTGGATCAAAATAGATTGTGGTATGAATTGGCAAAGCATTCTACTCAAGTACGGGCAAACATACACTCACCTCATACTTGGGCAAACTATTAAAGTGGATCAAAATAGATTATGGTATGAATTTGCAAAGCATTATACTCAAGTACGGGCAAACATACACTCACCTCATACTTGGGCAAAATATTAAAGTGGATCAAAATAGATTGTGGTATGAATTGGCAAAGCATTCTACTCAAGTATGGGCAAACATACACTCACCTCATACTTGGGCAAAATATTAAAGTGGATCAAAATAGATTGTGGTATGAATTGGCAAAGCATTATACTCAAGTACGGGCAAACATACACTCACCTCAGACTTGGGCAAAATATTAAAGTGGATTAAAATAGATTGTGGTAGAATTGGCAAAGCATTCTACTCATGTACGGGCAAACATACACTCACCTCATTCTTGGGCAAAATAATAAAGTATAGGAAATTAGATTGTGGTTTTAATTATTGACAAAGCATTCTATTCACTCATTTCGCAGTAGGGCAAAGTATTTAGTAGAGCAAATGGATTGTTATATAAATGGTAAAACTTGTATGGGCAAATATACACTCACCTAGGACTAGGGCAAAATATTTAAAGTTGAGCAACTTTATGTGATATAATTGGTAAAGTATCCTAGACTAGTACTGGCAAACATTGTGATCTGATCTTGAAAGAAATGCCCGGGTGAGATAGATGAACAGCATGACCCCGCGCCCGGGTTAGACATGAGAATAGCGTAACCCCGTGCTCTGATTTTCAAAGTAGGACAAAATATTCCAGAACACAAATGGCGCATAATACTTCGAAGGAGGATAAAACATTCCAGAACACAAGTGGCGTAGCATACACAACAACCACAAGTAGACTGGGTCTAAAAGAGGATACATCATTATTTGGCCGGACACAAATACCGTAGTTTGTACTACTTTTACACCTTGACGAACCGTCATACAAATGACATGTTTTGGTTTTATTTAATTGATTAATTTCTTTTCTATTTTATGGTATGTTTAGTTTATATGCTTATTTTTTATTATTATTTATTTATGTACATACATATTAATTATTAATAAATTTAATGCTACGAATATTTATATATATTTAAGTAAGCTTATGTATTTATTACCAGTATAAAAACAATAAAGTTATAGAACAATATTTGAAAGGAAAGTGGCGAAAATGACAATTTACGATATATGCCGTAAATATTCCAGAATCCAAGTGGCACATCATACACAATAACCACAGGTAAATGGTCCTGAAAGTGATTACATAAGGATTAGTGTATTGTATAGAAGAGGATAAAATATTCCAGAACACAATAGGCACAGCATAAACAACAACCTCAAGTGGACTGGTTTTGAAATAGGAAACATTTATTAATTGGTGGATTGTTTAGAAGAGGATAAAATATTCCAGAACACAATTGGCACAGCATACACAATAACCTCAAGTGGACTGGTCTTGAAATAGGAAACATTTATTAATTGGTGGATTGTATAGAAGAGGATAAAATATTCCAGAACACAATAGGCACAGCATAAACAACAACCTCAAGTGGACTGGTTTTGAAATAGGAAACATTTATTAATTGGTGGATTGTTTAGAAGAGGATAAAATATTCCAGAACACAATTGGCACAGCATACACAATAACCTCATGTGGACTGATCTTGAAAGAGAATACATTACGATTGGTGGATTGCATATAAGAGGATAAAATATTCCAGAACACAATTGGCACAGCATACACAATAACCTCAAGTGGACTGGTCTTGGGTGATAAAAGTGAAAAGCGTGACCCCGCGCCCGGGTAAGACAAGTTGATAGCGTGATCCCGCGCCCGGATGAGACAAGTGAATAGCGTGACCCCACGCCCGGGTGAGACAAGTGAACAGCATGACCCCAAGCCCGGGTGAGACAAGCGAATAGCGAGACCCCGCGCCCGGGTAAGTCAAGTGAATAGCGTGACCCCACGCCTGGGTGAGACAGGTGGTATGAATTGGCAAAGCATTCTGCTCAAGTACGGGCAAACATACACTCACCTCATACTTGGGCAAAATAATAAAGTGGATCAAAATAGATTGTGGTATGAATTGGCAAAGCATTCTACTCAAGTACGGGCAAACATACACTCACCTCATACTTGGGCAAAATAATAAAGTGGATCAAAATAGATTGTGGTATGAATTGGCAAAGCATTCTGCTCAAGTACGGGCAAACATACACTCACCTCATACTTGGGCAAAATATTAAAGTGGATCAAAATAGATTGTGGTATGTGGTATGAATTGGCAAAGCATTCTACTCAAGTACGGGCAAACATACACTCACCTCATACTTGGGCAAACTATTAAAGTGGATCAAAATAGATTATGGTATGAATTTGCAAAGCATTATACTCAAGTACGGGCAAACATACACTCACCTCATTCTTGGGCAAAATAATAAAGTATAGGAAATTAGATTGTGGTTTTAATTATTGGCAAAGCATTCTATTCACTCATTTCGCACTAGGGCAAAGTATTTAGTAGAGCAAATGGATTGTTATATAAATGGTAAAGCGTTCTACACTTGTATGGGCAAACATACACTCACCTAGGACTAGGGCCTAGGACTAGGACTAGGACTTTATATTTAAAGTTGAGCAACTTTATTGCGATATAATTGGTAAGGTATCCTAGACTAGTACTGGCAAACATTGTGATCTGATCTTGAAAAAAATGCCCGGGTGAGATAGATGAATAGCATGACCCCGCGCCCGGGTTAGACATGAGAATAGCGTAACCCCGTGCTCTGATTTTCAAAGGAGGACAAAACATTCTAGAACACAAATGGCGCAGAATAGTTCGATTGAGGATAAAACATTGCAGAACACAAGTGGCGCAGCATACACAACAACCACAAATAGACTGGGTCTAAAAGAGGATACATCATTACTTGGCCATATTTGTATATATTTAAGTAAGCTTATGTATTTACTACCATATGTATCATATTATATTATATATTATTATCATATGTTTATATGCTTATTTTTTATTATTATTTATTTATGTACATACATATTAATTATTAATTAATTTAATGCTACGAATATTTATATATATTTAAGTAAGCTTATGTATTTATTACCAGTATAAAAACAATAAAGTTATAGAACAATATTTGAAAGGAAAGTGGCGAAAATGACAATTTACGATATATGCCGTAAATATTCCAGAATCCAAGTGGCCCATCATACACAATAACCACAGGTAAATGGTCCTGAAAGTGATTACATAAGGATTAGTGTATTGTATAGAAGAGGATAAAATATTCCAGAACACAATTGGCACAGCATACACAATAACCTCAAGTGGACTGGTCTTGAAATAGGAAACATTTATAATATCAATTAATATAACAATATTCCATTAATAATTTTAATAAGTATCATAGCATACTTTAGACCACAAACATTTATTAATTGGTGGATTGTATAGAAGATATCTTTAATTGAATTGAATCCAATTGAATTGTGGTATGATTGTTAAAGCATTTCATACTAGTACTATCAAACATTTCTTCACTAATCAACTCATCAGGGGAAAAGTTGATTACTTTGCATCTATTACTAGGATTGTATACTTTGTTATATTGTGTAATTTAAATAAATTTTTGTGAAATATAACTAACTAATGGTATCTGAAATTCTAAGGAGTTTACAGAAAATTACACCACTACAGTACATGAACTACAATTGGCGATGAAAATTTGTAAAATTAGAATGTAGATTAAATCGAGGCATGTAAAAGTATAGAAGCTCCATTGACACCGGGTATGTTCATCAGTCATACAGCCAGAGGTAAGGGAATTCCCAAAACGAAAGGGTTGGTGTACAGTAGCATCTATATTCTATATGGTTCTAATTTAACAAATATTTTTACGTAGCCATTTTGTGTCATGTTTATTTATATACAATGTTATCGAGATTTTAGCGATTAGGCAATGCAATGCTTGTATCTTTTCTGATATTAGTTTTAATTCTTTACCATACTTCTCTTTTCACAATATTTCTGTGAATATAGAAAAGGAAATGATTACAAATATTTATATATTTTTCCGCATTTAAAACAACTTTTGTAATATACAGAAACTATATACATATTTATTTATGATTAGTATTATTTTTATTATTATGTACTATTATGTGCACTATTATGTAGTATTATTTTACATTAATTTCTCTTATATATAACATATATTATATTATGCTTAAAAATGACTTCCAATTTCTGGTTCTATTTTCTATTTCTATTTTTTTGATAACAATTTTCACACACAATGCATGCAATAACAATAATTTAATTAAATTTTTTTTTTTTGCTTAAAAATTGATTTCGATTGGGAGATAAATTTTGTAACGTACCGTTTACTCGAGTAGATAATATATACAAAGAATATTGCAATAATGCTAACCACTTTAAATATAGACATAGATATAATACGTTTTATGAATTTTGTAAGAATTCCGCTACAGTGAATCAGTAAAGGATCAATGAACCGCGCCTGTGAGTAAAACAAGGAGTACAGCGTGACTCCGCGCCGCGCCTGGGTGAGGAAGGTGCCTCATTTCACATTCTGGCATGATGTTATTGGAATCAATATATACAATGTTTATTAAAGCTGTCAAAAAATTATCACATACAAAGCTGACATAGCAGAAAAATTTAAGTGGAACTTCATAGACACCGTATTTTGAGTTCTTAACTAAATCAGTATGAAATGAAATAAATCATCAAAATTAATATAACAATTAACTGAAATATAGCTATATGATACTATAATGACTGATAATCTTTTTGTTATACACATATTATAATTATCGCCTATAATAACCAAACGTAGAAAATAAAGATAACTTTATTATATATATTGTAGTGTAGCTAAATATATAAATTAATATTTGACTTTTATATATTTATCATATCAATTCAGATACCCGTTTCAAGCAAGAACTATAAAATAATGAATATAATTTCACATTTCAGGGAAATTATATATTATATTGCTATATCTGAATAATATGCAAATTTATACATTTAGATATGTAATTCTTGTTAATTATACAAATACATTTCAATCCAATATCTAGAAAGAAAGGCCCTAGCAGAAATGGATTTTGAGTAAAGTAATGTTTAATAACATAGAGAGCATCCAGTATGTCATTTATTCTGATATATAATATGACTTGCCACGATCTGACAAGGTTAACATCGCTAGGTGCATTGCCACTACCCCATAACCACTCCCACCCACCTGTCACAAGAAATTAAATGAAATGAATGTTACAACCACAATGCACCCCGATAATAACCCTGCATATTGCAAAGTGCACCCTGATCACCAATATCTAGGTGCACCCCAATAATAATATAATACTTTCCTTGTTTTTTTTTTTCTAATAATATAATATTTGATCATATAATATGAAAATAACGGATATATATTTCAACAACATAGGATTATGTTCAATATTTGCTATTTACATAGCATTTGACATTAAATATAAATGGGTGCATTTATATTCGGCCATAGCAATTGTAATTTCACAAAAATCTGAAATTATATTAATCATTTTAAAGGTTTTGCTTGAAACGGGTATCTGAATTAATGTGATGAAAATATAAATTACAAATAGTTATTGATATAAAGAGCTGCGCTATAATAGGTATAATAAAGTTTCCTCTATTTTATACAGTTGGTTAATATAGGCAGTAGAAATAATAAGTATATAACAAAAATATTGACAACCATGTATAGAATAATAGAGCTATAATTAACTTAATTGCTATAATAAGAAGGATGATTAGTTATACTAAAGTGTACTTATTTAGTTAAGAACTCGAAATAAGTTATCTAAAAAATATTTATTAATTATATATTGCTGATTATTAATAAAATCTCTTTTGCCACATAAAAACGGGCAGCATGAATATAATTTTCAATATGTTTATCACAAAAATGTAAAAAACATCACCAGTACCGGAACCGGATATGTGAAAGCATACAATGACTTCATGTCACTAAAATATTACTGCCTTGAAAGTGGAATA
The DNA here is from genome assembly GCA_032718475.1 of Nemertoderma westbladi. Taxonomy (NCBI): domain Eukaryota; kingdom Metazoa; phylum Xenacoelomorpha; order Nemertodermatida; family Nemertodermatidae; genus Nemertoderma; species Nemertoderma westbladi. The sequence goes on along the minus strand of JAUCBJ010009110.1, from coordinate 69,257 downwards.
TAATATTAGATTAAAGTTGAGAAATTAAAGAAACTTTGAGGCGGCCTTATGGTCCACAAAATTATAAAATAAATGGAAAGTTATAGTATATAAAAACAATACTTTAATTACTATGCAATCTACATTGCTTATTGGCAATTGAATATTAAACTAACAGGAAGGTGACCAATACTAAAATACTGATATTGCTCTTAAATAATTTATAACTACAGTAGTAAGTAATTTTATATATGAATGATTAGTATTAGTAATCAATATGGCTCAGAATATATAATCTTCATATGAAGACTATTGTGACATTATTGATTCAATTATGTCTATTAATCATTATCTGATATCAATCATCATTGCCATATAGTACTAGTTAGTAGTACTTACACACAAAATACTTAATTTTTTCAATTTCTTTTAAATTTTTGTAAAAATTAATTAAAATATATATAAAATATTTATTGTAATTAAGTATTATTCAATTTTATATATTATGTAATATTTTGTATTTGACAAATATGTACGGCAAAGATTCCATAACTATTAGGATATATAATTGAATGTGAATAATGTGTTTATTTAATATAGGTAATAGAATCTAATTAAATAATAATTATAGTAGTAATTACTATAAAAGCATTCTACACAAGAAGTACAGGCAAACTTTACACTCATCCCGCTGAGTGTAATCCACTATTTTAAGTGGATCTAAGTAATTAATTAGGTGCAGCATACACAACAACCACAAGAAAACTGGTCTAAAAGAGGATATTATATAAATTAATTGGTGGTTCGATTAAAAGAGGGTAAAATATTCCAGAACACAAGTGGTGCAGCATACACAACAACCACGAGCGGACTGGTCTACAGTAAAAGAGTATAGATCATTAAGGTTGTTCGACTAAAAGAGGATAAAATATTCCAGAATACAAGTGGCGCAGCATACACAACAACCGCGAGTATTCCAGAACACAAGAGGTGCAGCATACACAACAACCGCGAGTTTGGGATGCGGATTAGGTTAGGCTAAGAACAATGTGATGCTAGGAGGATACTTCATCTAAATATGTTTGTGGACTAAATAGCATGGCGTACTTGGTGGTGGGATTTTCTTTTTGTATTTACTCAAAATTAGCTAATCATTTATGTTGTTATTGCAGTTTTATATTAGTTTTTTACTTATAATATATTGTTATTAAAGTTTATTGACTATGCAATCTATTCTATTTACTTATTAGTTATTCTTGATTTATTATATGCATTTTTTTGTATTTTTTAATATATTTACTAGGATAATATATATTCGTACAAATTCGGCAATAATTACATAAGAAATGACATGCATACAAGAAGGCCTACAAATTATTATGGTTTTATTGGAAGTATTATAAAACATAGGGTCAATGCGAGCAAGGAAATATAATAGTAAACTATAAGTAGCATAAATAGGAACTGCATGATTGGCAATTGAATATTAAACTAACAGGAAGGTGACCAATACTAAAATACTGATATTGCTCTTAAATAATTTATAACTACAGTAGTAAGTAATTTTATATATGAATGATTAGTAATCAATATGGCTCAGAATATATAATCTTCATATGAAGACAATTGTGACATTATTGATTCAATTATGTCCATTATCATTATCTGATATCAATCATCATTGCCATATAGTACTAGTTAGTAGTACTTACACACAAAATACTTAATTTTTACATTTTCTTTTAAATTTTTATAAAAATTAATTAAAATATAAAATATTTATTGTAATTATGTATTATTCAATATTATATATTATGTAATATTATGTATTTGACAAATATGTACGTCAAAGATTCCATACCTATTAGGATATATAATTAAATGTGAATAATGTGTTTATTTAATATAGGTAATATAATCTAATTAACTAATAATTATAGTAAATACTAGGGAAAAACATTAAAGTTGAGAAAACGGTTGAGGTATAAATTGGCAAAGCATTCTACACAAGAAGTACAGGCAAACTTTACACTCATCCCGCACTAGGGCAAAATATTTTAAGTTGATCTAAGTAATTAATGAGGTGCAGCATACACAACAACCACAAGAAAACTGGTCTGAAAGAGGATATATAAATTAATGGGTGGTTCTATTAGAAGAGGATAAAATATTCCAGAACACAAGAGGTGCAACATACACAACAACCACGAGCAGAATGGTCTAGAAGTGGATAGATCATTAATTTTTGTTTGTATAAAGGAGGATAGAATATTCCAGAACACAAGAGGCTCTGCATAGACAACCAACAACCACCGGCTGACTGATAAAAGAGGATAGATCATAAATGTTGAGTAAACGGACTGTGATATGATTTTGTAAATTATTTGGCACTAGTACGGGCAAACATACACTCACGTCGTACTAGGTACTAGTGTTAAAGTGGAGCAAATGTATTGTGGTATAATAGGCAAAGCATTCTACACAAGTACAGGCAAACATACACTTACTTCGCACTAGGGAAATATATTAAAGTGGAGCAAAAGTAATTGTGGTATGAATTGTTAAAACAATCTACACAAGTACGGGCAAACATACACTCACCTCATACATGGCAAAATGTGAAATTGGAGCAAAATGGATTGTGGTATGAATGGCAAAGCATTCTACACAAGTATGGGCAAACATCCACTCACCTCATACATGGCAAAATGTGAAATTGGAGCAAAATGGATTGTGGTATGAATTGGCAAAACATTGTACACATGTACGGGCAAACATACACTCACCTCATATTGGCAAAATATGAAATTGGAGCAAAACGGATTGTGGTATGAATTGGCAAAACATTGTACACAAGTACGGGCAAACATACACTCACTTCATACATGGCAAAATATTTAGTGGAGCAAATGGATTGCGGTATAATTGGTAAAGCATTCTACACCAGTACTGGCAAACATACACTCACCTCATACTTGGCAAAATATTAAATTGGAGCAAAATGGATCGTGGTATGAATTGGCAAAACATTGTACACAAGTACGGGCAAACATACACTCACTTCATACATGGCAAAATATTTAGTGGAGCAAATGGATTGCGGTATAATTGGTAAAGCATTCTACACCAGTACTGGCAAACATACACTCACCTCATACTTGGGCAAAATATGAAAGCGGAGCAAAATGGATTGTGGTATGAATTGGCAAAGCATTCTACACAAGTATGGGCAAACATCCACTCACCTCATACATGGCAAAATGTGAAATTGGAGCAAAATGGATTGTGGTATGAATTAGCAAATCATTGTACACATGTACGGGCAAACATACACTCACCTCATACAAGGGAAAAATGTTAAAATAGAGCAAATTGATTGTGATAAAATTGATAAAGCATTATATACAAACGGGCAAAATAAAGTCACCTTGCTCAATGGCTAATTATGGGAGAATATATTGTAGATGAAGTAGGGATAGTGGTATTACTTGGAATCTAGAGGAATGGTGCAGGTGATAATTTAAAACGTAAATTTTGGAGCTATTATGAATAAAATTTAGCCACCGGGTGCATCATCCTCAAACTCAACAGTTCCACTTCTTGCAGGATTTGAGAGAGATCCGCATTGATGGACAACTAAAGAGGTTCTATATATTCTATTATATTCCGCAACAATACGTATTAATTGATTTAGAACGTATTGGGGTCCACTGTTTCGGCGGATATTTCTGTGGATGAATCTCTCAACATCCAACCTTCGTGCATTTCTTTCCTCTTCCGACTCTGTAGGAAATTGGCATATATAGGCAAAAATAGCCCAAGGATGGAACTCTGTGCGGTCTGTAAATATGGAGCCATTGCCGCTATTATGTTCCCGCAGTCTAGTCAACAAACTCCTGGATGTTTGCCCTACATAGCTTACAGATGGATGTGCTGTAGATATTAACATGTACACATAACCAGTTTCTGATTCTGGAATATCTCTATAAAACGGTCGCAATGGATGTTGTTCATCTGTTACAACACGTTGTGGATTGGTGTTCTGAATGTCAAGAGCTGTCAGGCGTTCTTCAATAGGGCCAGCCCACATAGAGTCACGTGATAATGTTTCAGCTAATGCCATGCGTGTATCTGCTCTCAGACCAACAAAATACAGATTCTGGAAACTAGGAACCCGCGATATAAGTACCAAAAGTTGCTCCCTCTCCCATAATCTAAATATACGATCTGATGATGATATTTGTGTCGCCGCTATTGGGCATGTTTCACCCATTATTCGGTGTATTGTGTTGGCAATAAAGTATCGTAGGGGATACTGTGTTCTTCGACCTTGAAGAAGTTGCACTCCTACAACTGATGGCATAGTTGTAATGCGTCCTAGCAAAATTCTTTGCCAAGTTGCTTGAACTGGCAATATATTCCGCACACCTGGGGGAACCAAAGCTACAGTTATCTGTGCCTGGTCATTGAATTGTTGTGGGATGTGCTGAACCACTGCAACTTGGCCTTGGGAGTATTGGGTGTTCCCATGTTGATGGTTACGGGTTAATCTAGTAACGGCTCCTTCAAAGAGAATTAATTCCTCTGGCTCTAAACAGTGGCGATTTAGTTGTAGTGTCACATGGGCGCCTGCTGGAGCCCAGTCATAGTGATGCTGTACTTCATCTTTCGCAAGGGAGGAGACAGTTCGAACATTTTGGTCAGAGATCTTGCGCTGCAGGAATTCCTTAACTACCTTTGTCTCTGCTTTCCTTGTTCCAACAATTCTAACAGCTTCTTGGGGTACCTCATTCCATGAGGTAACAAACTTGGCATTAGCCATTATGTTATTTACAATCTGTTTTTGTTCTGATGGAGGAATGGTGGTCTGCCTCATCAATTCCAGAGTATTTTGAAGATGAATATCTGATGCAGCACGGACATAATGTTTCAGCTGAATCACTTTGAAAGAAGTAATAACATTTGTAGACATAAATATAGGACGGCCATCTATAGGGGGTAACTGGTGTTGATCACCATTCATAATAAGTAGTTTACCTCCAAATGGTAAATCATTACTCATGATATTCTTCATGGTTGTGTCCAGAACACCATAAAATTCTGCAGAGATGAGTCCTACTTCTTCCAGGATAAATACATTTGTACGTTTTAGAAGAAGTAGTTTCATTGGATCTTTTTTAAGACTTTGGATAGTTTGTCTTGCCAGAATGTGAGGGTGACTACTCTTTAAACTTCTAGTTGGGACTGGGAAGGCAATATGGATATGAAATCCGCCTAGTGTTCTGGAACGTTCACTTGTCAGTGAAAGTAAAGCAGCGTTGAGACCTCGCGATATAACATACAAGGTGGCAATTTGAATGAGCAAAGTCTTGCCACAACCTGGTGGTCCAGTTATTAATAAAAACTTAGGCAACTGGTTCGTTGATGGATTCAAGTACTGGTGGACAACTTGTTTAATAGTTTGTAGTGCACTGTTCTGCTCTGCTTGAGAAGGCATTGATTGGTGTAGTGCTACTGGGAGTTGTGGATCCCAGTTAATGGGATAATCAAATGTTGCCTCCATGAAAGCATCCATTGGTGGGAGCTGCATCTTTGTGGAAAGATCGCCATGGTTGGTCTCAACGAGATAATGTTTCCGAGATCTTTCAATAGTATGGATTCGTTCTGCAGCTTCGTCACGCAGAGCTATGTATGAAACTGAAGGGACATCTGCAGATATGCGACCACCTGAGAGTAGAATCTCATCTATAGCACTTTTAGCACTACTTAAATATTTCTGGAACTGATTTGCACCAAAGGAATAAGTCTGGAGCTGTTCATTTACATATCTTTTGAGGATGGTGTTTGCTTCTTCCTTTGTAGGATTATTATAATCAGCTATTAGACCTGCTTTCTGGAATGCCATTGGAAAGGAAGCAACTTCCATAACATCTAATTCAGTAGTAAACTCCCCAAGAGTTAATATGATATGATATAAAAATTTAATTCGATGATTTGCCCCTATATTCGGTATAACTGCAATAGTTTCCTTGCTCTGGGCAACAAAGCGTTTATGGAGATTTCCATCAACATGTTCATCCTGTATTTCATTAAGAAGATTTAACACTTCTTCCTTGCCTTCTCTCTGGGGTTGCTTTTCTACAAAGTCAATCGCCCTGTTAATAGAACAGCTGCGTAGTTTAACAATGTTATTATAACCATCTATCCATGGCTGTTGCTGAATGTCATCATTAACAGAATGTGATGGTAATTTATTCTTTATGATGAAAATTTCATGATAGTCTACGAGCTTGTTGAATATGCAAATCTCTGGTGGACGAATATTGAATCGCTCAGTATTCCCTAATCTATAATCCGAAGATACATACTCTCGAATAAGCCTTTGTTGGCTATGAGTAAAGTGGCGCCAAAGAGGTAAATTATTTCTTAATTCGATACCAGAGATATAGCTGCCAAATGAACCCTCAATGTGTTCATTCGATTTCTTTGCACAAACAGCAGAGCGATATTCAGGAGGAAGAGTGCTTATGTGGATAAAGTCGGCTGTACATCTTGTATAAGGATAACCAAGTGCAAATCTTGCAAGCTCTGGTATTCCAATCTCACGAGAATTTGAAGCAATATCTTTCTTAATTGCTTGGTTTATCCTAACACCAGATATTTTTACATTTTCTTGGTCACCTACTTCAGTCCTTACTATATCGGGGTTCTTTGTGCCATATACTTTCACTTGCCTCCTCTCCTCAACCCCACCTATATATTTCGACAAGTATGAGCTAGAAAACTTGCGGTCTGTTACTTGACAATTAAATGAACTTCGTAAGGCTAAGGCCATTTCAGCAATAGTCGGTAAGTAAGTTGGTGGGTGTCTTGTGGAATAGTGGTAACGGCCTGCAGTCAGATTTGGTGCCAGTTGCCATTCCAGCTGGTACTCTTTATTCAATACTCTTTTAGCAAGTCCAATATCTTCCAATATATTGTAGATTTCCTTGGAATAAAGGTCTTTCTTTTCCTGAAACCAATTGGAAGAACTTGTGGGATGAGATGGTACTCTGCAGATTTTATTGCCATCCTTATCCTTGCGTTTGTGACAACGTTCTGACGCTGCCTTACAGTTATGAACAGTGACCATTTCAACTATGCTTTTGGCCTCATGGAAGTCCTGCCAAGAGTCGACAATACCAGCATGTAGAAGTTTATGGAAGTCATCTGGACCAAAAGGCAGGCGATCGGGATCACATGTGACACGGTCCATTGTGGTCTGTATCGGTTCTGGGTATAAAGAAATGCCACCATGGAAATGGCATTTGTTTCCCTTCGCACCTTTGTCCTGAAACTCAGCTCGGGCAAACATATGTTGTACTGGCCCAAGCCGTTCTTCGTGACTAGTTTCTATATAGTCTAAGATGTATTGGGCCACTCGTTCCCATGCCCGACATAGTAGCAATACATTTGCATCATATATGTCACTATATTCCATATCATTGGCCTCACAGAAATTCTTCATTTTGTAAATGATTGGTGCAAGTCCCATGGTTGAAGTTTCATTGGCTGTTATAGTAAAAAAGTATGACCAGGGATATTTGTTAATAAGGGCTGCCAGTTCTTTCACAACCCTGCTACTGTTTGATTCCTCAAATTCCAGAGGTGTATCATGGACATCACTTTTTGTTGCACGGGATTCATCAAGGAATTCTAGACCACGATTAAAAAATACAGTAGTTGGACGCTTATTTAAATTGGAATTTATGCGCACATCTGCAGCCCAATGTAAATAGTTCAAGTCATGAGAAGTGGATAAGTCACCATCACGCAATCGAATTGTGAGCATATCCTGGTTAGATGAGACATGATGTCTTGAAATTGCAGTTGACATCTCGGTAAATATATGATGAGGTATCGCACCCACAATAGCATCAAAGTGATTGTACCAAAAAGTTGTTGGAAATATATTACCTTCAAGGTATAACAAGGATGTTGATGGTGCAGAATTCTTGGCAACAATTTCATTTAACAATTGTGCTTTCTTAGCACCCGGATGCTTAGAAAGATCACGATGTAACAATCCATATATATCATTGAGGAGACAGTGACTTGGAAAACTTTGAGATCCTGTAACATGGAATATTTGCTTCCTGCTACTAGCGGAAGATGGTATATCTCCTGATGGTAAGGTGTTCTCATCTGTTAAGAAGTTCTGGAGATCTTCCAGATATTCCCAATCAGAATCTTGATCTGCATTTTCAGGAATAATTATATCAAAACCAGAATTATCATGCTCCTCATCACTATTAATATTATTGTCAATATTGACTTCTAGAAGGAGATCTTCCAATTCTGCATCACTGTCAATTTCGCCTTGATTAGTACATGGTTCTAGTGGTTGGTTATTACATAGTGGAGATTGACGATATCTGATTGTGATTGGTGAGGCATTTCCAATAGCATACAATCTGAAATGCTTAAGACATACAGCAACAAGGCAATGGTATGACAATATTCCATCGGGACACCGGTGATTTGCTGGTTTTCGGCAATTGCCAACTGAACATGTAGCATTGGATACTCTGGGCTCATTTATAAGGTATAGGCTGTGTTTTGCACAAGTGAGCTGTCGCTGTCCACCAAGAGATCTTTTGATGGTATCATCACGATGTTCATTAGTGTTTGTATTTACGTAGATGGCTAGCCGCCAAGTATGAAACCAGGATGATTTATTGCATGCTGTAGTTGCCACTCTAGAACCTCCATTCCCAATACACCAAAACCGCATGTCTGGCTCCCACCGAAATATTATTGTGTCCTCTATATCCTCTGTCAATACAAACATCAGTTTGAATTCGCCAATACGTGTTTTTGGTTGAATCCCTTGGGATGAAGAGTTCCTACATATAATCACATCATACAAGTCTGAACGAGTTTCTGTGCGACTTACTATTTGCTCCATTGTACGCAGTGTCGACTTAGTTGATAGTCGGAGCAGTAGATTAACAACCTTGTCCATAAATGGTGCATCTGGGGTGGTTAATACACAAGGATCAGTTGATATCTTTGTATAGACAACATTCTTGTTGCAGGATCTCGATGGATGATTTAATCCAGATATAGAAGCTACTGATGCAAGTATCCAACCCAAGAGATTATCATTTTCAGATATATACTTCTGAAGACAAAGTTGGTGGATCCTTCGGTTATATAGAAGGATGGTGGTAATGGCAATACCAAGACAATCATGAATATGATTGATGTTTACTTTAAATGGAAAAGCCCCAACATCATTCATTGGATGGACAATTGATAATATAAGGCTTTTAGCCTGAAATATATATTTTATGTTGCTGCTTTGAGCTTCTTGTCTCTCATTCTGAAGTCGACTTATTTGCCAAGCATGGAATGTATCACAAATGGACATATAACTTCCTCCAGCAAGACATTTCTTAAGAGCGATACCTTCAGGGGTCCTTCCACTGTTCATGAGACCAGTTAATTTTGATTTTACTATACCGCTTGCACCTCCCCAGGTAGTGTTGAGATAGGTCTCTCGAATGTCATTCCTAAATTTAAGGCATAAACCCTCTCTCAATACTTGCTGCTGAGTAATTGGAGGAAGATCTAATTCAGAAGCACCAAGTGTGAATGTAGACAACCCATGATAACCCCCAATGCAATTCACAACATAGTTGGAGCTATTCCACTTATTCAGACGTCCCTGTCTGACAATGTTTGGTGTAAGTGTTGTTGGTGCAAATACCTCATATGACTGAAGAGCACCTTCTTCATAAAAAGGGTTTTCTTGTATATGTATCACTTGTTGTTTAGTTGATTTATGGTCTTTGCATACTAACACAGAAAGACCGTTATCATCATCAATGACCACACCTGGATTTATTGTCCATGTAAGCAAATATTGGCGTGGAAGTGTTGGCCAGTCTGGTCTGGCTGAGCGAAAGTACTCTCGATCAGAATTGGGAAGGGACACAATGTTGGCATATGCGAGGTAATCTATAAAAGGTATGTACTTACACATATCAACCCATTGCCAGCAACCAAGAGGACACTTAACTTCAGGGAAGCATTCCCTGTTCATGGCTTTCCTGAGTCCACCCAATGTATTAGTTTTAATATCTTGGTTGAATTCCCTGAGTTGTGGTGTGAAATCTCTAAATATTGGTATCCCTGATGGAGGTAAAGATAACGACGACCACATCTCCTGTATATTAGTTGGTAGTTGTTTCCATAGTTCTATATGTTTATCTTCTGGCATTAATGAAACTGCTGACAGACATGAATTTAATACAGCTGGCCACATTATATTCCAATTTCTACGTATATCAGTTTTATTTTGGTTTAAGTAGGAATTGCACTGTGCACAACATACAGGAAGTGAGTATTGTCTTCTCTGCACTAATCTGCCATATTTCTTTCCTTTACAAGATCCTCTTATGGCAACTTGAATGTCATAAATAGCAGTAGAATGACGTTGACAACATTCACATAGCAATGTCATGTTTACAGCCGATGGAGTTGTAGTTGGTGCTGTCAGATTTGAAGTTGGTTGTTCTGTTGAGGATATATTTTGTTGTACTGAAGATGTAGTTGGATGAACTTGAGTTGAAGGGTTCTGAGTGTGACCATTATTTGGTGGATGATTTGGGTTTATGGTATTTGGCTGTGGTGATCTTCTTTCTGGAAGGTTACCATATGTACCTGTTCGATTACAAGGTGGTGGACGATGATATGAAGAACCTGCATTCTGAGATTGGTTTCGAGTGGTGGATTGTTGTCTGATATTTGAAGTTGATGGTTGACAACTTCCTGTGGAACTCTGAGGGTGCTGAGTATGCGGTATGAAATTACTATGATTACCTGTTCCAGGTAGGAGTGCAGCAAAATGACCGGGCCAGTGGGCAATGTAAATAACGTCTGGGCTATTGCCAAAGTGTAGAACGCCTCGAGTTTCCGTTGATATCAAACAGATAGACGCCGGCAGGTGAATTGCAAGTGACATTATATTTAATTCGGTTCCCCATTCTCCTCCTCTTGTTGCCAAAATAAAATTATTAAAATTATTTGCAGGTCGTGGATACATACCTGCTATTTCAGCATTTGTTGGTACAAGGAAACGGTTTGAATATGGGAGAGGGTTTCTAGCCATCTCATTAGCAGAGAGGTTGCGTAGGGATGCCACAGTATAGTGCCGGTTGAAATTAAGCAAGTCTAAACCTTGCAATATAGAGTAGTATAGACAATCTCCACCACCTTGATTGGGTTGGATATGAAGCCCATTTAATTGACAGGTTGTATCTAGCCATTCTTGTGGAGGAATATTATTTGAGCCCTGCAGTACAATAAATTGCGTTCTTGATGGCCCTGTCCTACTCTGGTTCTGGCCCCCCTCTCTGGCTGTTTCTTCCTGTTGTGTACCTGGGTCTGATTGAATATCCGGAGGTGTTCCTTCTCTTCTTCTCCTTCGTTGACCTCCTTGGCTATCCTGACCCCTTTTTTCCCCTCTTTGTTGAACCTCCTCCCATTCTCTCTGCTCCTCCTGATGCTGTTCCTCACCATTATCCATCCGTTCCTCCTGTGGCTGTTCCACCCCTTGACCTTCCTCCCCATTATCCATCCGTTCCCCCTGTTGCTGTTCCACCCCTTGACCTTCCTCCCCATTATCCATCCGTTCCCCCTGTTGCTGTTCCACGCCTTGACCTCCCTCCCCATTATCCATCCGTTCCCCCTGTTGCTGTTCCACGCCTTGACCTCCCTCCCCATTATCCACCCGTTCCTCCGGTGGCTGTTCCACCCCTTGACCTTCCTCCCCATTATCCATCCGTTCCCCCTGTTGCTGTTCCACGCCTTGACCTCCCTCCCCATTATCCACCCGTTCCTCCGGTGGCTGTTCCACCCCTTGACCTTCCTCCCCATAATCCATCCGTTCCTCCTGTTGCTGTTCCACACCTTGACCTCCCTCCCCATTATCGATCCGTTCCTCATGTTGCTGTTCCATGCCTTGACCTTCCTCCCCATTATCCATCCGTTCCTCCCCTTGATGCCCCTCCCCATGTTCAATCTGTTCTTCCTGGGGCTCTTCATCCACTGGAGGCCCCTCTTCATTTGCCATTCGTTCCTCCGGGTTTTCTTCCTCCCCATGAGGTTGCTCAACCTGTTCCATTTGTTCCATAAAAGTAACTGTTATACCCTTCCCCTTTGAACATGTTCTAATATTATGTTTTGAGCTTCCGCACTTACTACATTTTTGTTTTCTTTTAGCCATTTTACTACTCAATGATATATTATATTATTTGTTTACCAATACGAACTGGGTTTTTTCGAGAATTGGAAAATTGAAAGTTTAAAAGTCAATATAACATAATAATAGTTATTTTAAATTATACATACCTGATAATTACTCTGAAAATCTTATTCAGTGTTAATTGGTTGTAAGTTGGTAACTCACTATTTATTCGACATAGTATGCTCTTCTTTAAGCTCTATCTCAATACATAACATTTTTCATTCTGTAGAATAAGATTAGTTCGTTAAAAATCTTGTGCAAATAATAATTGTAAACGAAACATATTTTCATAGCATTTTAAACAGCTACAATTACACACCTCTTAACCATCTACTGTATGAATGCTCAACATGCCGATACTGTTCACCACTATAGAGTACGAACATATCTATAACGCCCACTGAGTACCACACCCCAAATTCATTTACTGAGTTCTAACATCTCTATAACGACCACTGAGTACCACACCCCAAACTCATTTACTGAGTTCTAACATCTCTATAACGCCCACTGAGTACCACACCCCAAACTCATTTAGTGAATTCTAACATCTCTAAAACGCCCGCTGAATACAACACCCCAAACTCATTTAGTGAGTTCTAACATCTCTATAACGCCCACTGAATACCACACCCAAAACTCATTTACTGAGTTCTAACATCTCTATAACGCCCACTGAGTATCGTACCCCAAACTAATTTACTGAGTTCTAACATCTCTATAACGCCCACTGAGTACCACACCCCAAACTCATTTAGTGAGTTCTAACATCTCTATAACGCCCACTGAATACCACACCCCAAACTCATTTACTGAGTTCTAATATCTCTATAACGCCCACTGAATACCACACCCCAAACTCATTTACTGAGTTCTAACATCTCTATAACGCCCACTGAATACCACACCCCAAACTCATTTACTGAGTTCTAACATCTCTATAACGCCCACTGAATACCACACCCCAAACTCATTTAGTGAGTTCTAACATCTCTATAACGCCCACTGAATACCACACCCCAAACTCATTTAGTGAGTTCTAACATCTCTATAACGCCCACTGAGTACCGTACCCCAAACTCATTTACTGAGTTCTAACATCTCTATAACGCCCACTGAATACCACACCCCAAACTCATTTACTGAGTTCTAACATCTCTATAACGCCCACTGAATACCACACCCCAAACTCATTTAGTGAGTTCTAACATCTCTATAACGCCCACTGAATACCACACCCCAAACTCATTTACTGAGTTCTAACATCTCTATAACGCCCACTGAGTATCGTACCCCAAACTAATTTACTGAGTTCTAACATCTCTATAACGCCCACTGAGTACCACACCCCAAACTCATTTAGAGAGTTCTAACATCTCTATAACGCCCACTGAGTACCGTACCCCAAACTCATTTACTGAGTTCTAACATCTCTATAACGCACACTGAATACCACATCCCAAACTCATTTACTGAGTTCTAACATCTCTATAACGCCCACTGAATACCACACCCCAAACTCATTTACTGAGTTCTAACATCTCTATAACGTCCACTGAATACCACATCCCAAACTCATTTACTGAGTTCTAACATCTCTATAACGCCCACTGAATACCACACCCCAAACTCATTTACGGAGTTCTAACATCTCTATAACGCCCACTGAATACCACACCCCAAACTCATTTACTGAGTGCTAACATCTCTATAACGCCCACTGAATACCACACCCCAAACTCATTTAGTGAGTTCTAACATCTCTATAACGCCCACTGAATACCACACCCCAAACTCATTTAGTGAGTTCTAACATCTCTATAACGCCCACTGAATACCACATCCCAAACTCATTTACTGAGTTCTAACATCTCTATAACGCCTACTGAATACCACACCACAAACTCATTTACTGAGTTCTAACATCTCTATAACGCCCACTGAATACCACACCCCAAACTCATTTACTGAGTTCTAACATCTCTATAACGTCCACTGAATACCACACCCCAAACTCATTTACTGAGTTATAATATCTCTATAACGCCCACTGAATACCACACCCCAAACTCATTTACTGAGTTCTAACATCTCTATAACGCCCACTGAATACCACACCCCAAACTCATTTACTGAGTTCTAACATCTCTATAACGCCCACTGAATACCACACCACAAACTCATTTACTGAGTTCTAACATCTCTATAACGCCCACTGAGTACCACACCCCAAACTCATTTACTGAGTTCTAACATCTCTATAACGCCCACTGAATACCACACCCCAAACTCATTTACTGAGTTCTAACATCTCTATAACGCCCACTGAATACCACACCCCAAACTCATTTACTGAGTTCTAACATCTCTATAACGCCCACTGAATACCACACCCCAAACTCATTTACTGAGTTCTAAGATGTCTATAACGCCCACTGAATACCACACCCCAAACTCATTTACTGAGTTCTAACATCTCTATAACGCCCACTGAATACCACACCCCAAACTCATTTACTGAGTTCTAACATCTCTATAACGCCCACTGAATACCACACCCCAAACTCATTTACGGAGTTCTAACATCTCTATAACGCCCACTGAGTACCGTACCCCAAACTCGTTTACTGAGTTCTAACATCTCTATAACGCCCACTGAATACCACACCCCAAACTCATTTACTGAGTTCTAACATCTCTATAACGCCCACTGAATACCACACCCCAAACTCATTTACTGAGTTCTAACATCTCTATAACGCCCACTGAATACCACACCCCAAACTCATTTACTGAGTTCTAACATCTCTATAACGCCCACTGAATACCACACCCCAAACTCATTTACTGAGTTCTAACATCTCTATAACGTCCACTGAATACCACACCCCAAACTCATTTACTGAGTTATAATATCTCTATAACGCCCACTGAATACCACACCCCAAACTCATTTACTGAGTTCTAACATCTCTATAACGCCCACTGAATACCACACCCCAAACTCATTTACTGAGTTCTAACATCTCTATAACGCCCACTGAATACCACACCACAAACTCATTTACTGAGTTCTAACATCTCTATAACGCCCACTGAGTACCACACCCCAAACTCATTTACTGAGTTCTAACATCTCTATAACGCCCACTGAATACCACACCCCAAACTCATTTACTGAGTTCTAACATCTCTATAACGCCCACTGAATACCACACCCCAAACTCATTTACTGAGTTCTAACATCTCTATAACACCCACTGAATACCACACCCCAAACTCATTTACTGAGTTCTAACATCTCTATAACGCCCACTGAATACCACACCCCAAACTCATTTAGTGAGTTCTAACATCTCTATAACGCCCACTGAATACCACACCCCAAACTCATTTACTGAGTTCTAACATCTCTATAACGCCCACTGAGTATCGTACCCCAAACTAATTTACTGAGTTCTAACATCTCTATAACGTCCACTGAGTACCACACCCCAAACTCATTTAGTGAGTTCTAACATCTCTATAACGCCCACTGAGTACCGTACCCCAAACTCATTTACTGAGTTCTAACATCTCTACTACGCCCACTGAATACCACACCCCAAACTCATTTACTGAGTTCTAACATCTCTATAACGCCCACTGAATACCACACCCCAAACTCATTTACTGAGTTCTAACATCTCTATAACGTCCACTGAATACCACATCCCAAACTCATTTACTGAGTTCTAACATCTCTATAACGCCCACTGAATACCACACCCCAAACTCATTTACGGAGTTCTAACATCTCTATAACGCCCACTGAATACCACACCCCAAACTCATTTACTGAGTGCTAACATCTCTATAACGCCCACTGAATACCACACCCCAAACTCATTTAGTGAGTTCTAACATCTCTATAACGCCCACTGAATACCACACCCCAAACTCATTTAGTGAGTTCTAACATCTCTATAACGCCCACTAAATACCACACCCCAAACTCATTTACTGAGTTCTAACATCTCTATAACGCCTACTGAATACCACACCACAAACTCATTTACTGAGTTCTAACATCTCTATAACGCCCACTGAATACCACACCCCAAACTCATTTACTGAGTTCTAACATCTCTATAACGTCCACTGAATACCACATCCCAAACTCATTTACTGAGTTCTAACATCTCTATAACGCCCACTGAATACCACACCCCAAACTCATTTACGGAGTTCTAACATCTCTATAACGCCCACTGAATACCACACCCCAAACTCATTTACTGAGTGCTAACATCTCTATAACGCCCACTGAATACCACACCCCAAACTCATTTACGGAGTTCTAACATCTCTATAACGCCCACTGAATACCACACCCCAAACTCATTTACTGAGTTCTAACATCTCTATAACGTCCACTGAATACCACATCCCAAACTCATTTACTGAGTTCTAACATCTCTATAACGCCCACTGAATACCACACCCCAAACTCATTTACGGAGTTCTAACATCTCTATAACGCCCACTGAATACCACACCCCAAACTCATTTACTGAGTGCTAACATCTCTATAACGCCCACTGAATACCACACCCCAAACTCATTTAGTGAGTTCTAACATCTCTATAACGCCCACTGAATACCACACCCCAAACTCATTTAGTGAGTTCTAACATCTCTATAACGCCCACTGAATACCACACCCCAAACTCATTTACTGAGTTCTAACATCTCTATAACGCCTACTGAATACCACACCACAAACTCATTTACTGAGTTCTAACATCTCTATAACGCCCACTGAATACCACACCCCAAACTCATTTACTGAGTTCTAACATCTCTATAACGCCTACTGAATACCACACCCCAAACTCATTTAGTGAGTTATAATATCTCTATAACGCCCACTGAATACCACACCCCAAACTCATTTACTGAGTTTTAACATCTCTATAACGTCCACTGAATACCACATCCCAAACTCATTTACGGAGTTCTAACATCTCTATAACGCCCACTGAATACCACACCCCAAACTCATTTACTGAGTTTTAACATCTCTATAACGCCCACTGAATACCACACCCCAAACTCATTTACTGAGTTCTAACATCTCTATAACGCCTACTGAATACCACACCCCAAACTCATTTAGTGAGTTATAATATCTCTATAACGCCCACTGAATACCACACCCCAAACTCATTTACTGAGTTCTAACATCTCTATAACGCCTACTGAATACCACACCACAAACTCATTTACTGAGTTCTAACATCTCTATAACGCCCACTGAATACCACACCCCAAACTCATTTACTGAGTTCTAACATCTCTATAACGCCTACTGAATACCACACCACAAACTCATTTACTGAGTTCTAACATCTCTATAACGCCCACTGAATACCACACCCCAAACTCATTTACTGAGTTCTAACATCTCTATAACGCCTACTGAATACCACACCCCAAACTCATATAGTGAGTTATAATATCTCTATAACGCCCACTGAATACCACACCCCAAACTCATTTACTGAGTTCTAACATCTCTACTACGCCCACTGAATACCACACCCCAAACTCATTTACTGAGTTCTAACATCTCTATAACGCCCACTGAATACCACACCCCAAACTCATTTACTGAGTTCTAACATCTCTATAACGTCCACTGAATACCACATCCCAAACTCATTTACTGAGTTCTAACATCTCTATAACGCCCACTGAATACCACACCCCAAACTCATTTACGGAGTTCTAACATCTCTATAACGCCCACTGAATACCACACCCCAAACTCATTTACTGAGTGCTAACATCTCTATAACGCCCACTGAATACCACACCCCAAACTCATTTAGTGAGTTCTAACATCTCTATAACGCCCACTGAATACCACACCCCAAACTCATTTAGTGAGTTCTAACATCTCTATAACGCCCACTGAATACCACACCCCAAACTCATTTACTGAGTTCTAACATCTCTATAACGCCTACTGAATACCACACCACAAACTCATTTACTGAGTTCTAACATCTCTATAACGCCCACTGAATACCACACCCCAAACTCATTTACTGAGTTCTAACATCTCTATAACGTCCACTGAATACCACATCCCAAACTCATTTACTGAGTTCTAACATCTCTATAACGCCCACTGAATACCACACCCCAAACTCATTTACGGAGTTCTAACATCTCTATAACGCCCACTGAATACCACACCCCAAACTCATTTACTGAGTGCTAACATCTCTATAACGCCCACTGAATACCACACCCCAAACTCATTTACGGAGTTCTAACATCTCTATAACGCCCACTGAATACCACACCCCAAACTCATTTACTGAGTTCTAACATCTCTATAACGTCCACTGAATACCACATCCCAAACTCATTTACTGAGTTCTAACATCTCTATAACGCCCACTGAATACCACACCCCAAACTCATTTACGGAGTTCTAACATCTCTATAACGCCCACTGAATACCACACCCCAAACTCATTTACTGAGTGCTAACATCTCTATAACGCCCACTGAATACCACACCCCAAACTCATTTAGTGAGTTCTAACATCTCTATAACGCCCACTGAATACCACACCCCAAACTCATTTACTGAGTTCTAACATCTCTATAACGCCTACTGAATACCACACCACAAACTCATTTACTGAGTTCTAACATCTCTATAACGCCCACTGAATACCACACCCCAAACTCATTTACTGAGTTCTAACATCTCTATAACGCCTACTGAATACCACACCCCAAACTCATTTAGTGAGTTATAATATCTCTATAACGCCCACTGAATACCACACCCCAAACTCATTTACTGAGTTTTAACATCTCTATAACGTCCACTGAATACCACATCCCAAACTCATTTACTGAGTTCTAACATCTCTATAACGCCCACTGAATACCACACCCCAAACTCATTTACGGAGTTCTAACATCTCTATAACGCCCACTGAATACCACACCCCAAACTCATTTACTGAGTTTTAACATCTCTATAACGCCCACTGAATACCACACCCCAAACTCATTTACTGAGTTCTAACATCTCTATAACGCCTACTGAATACCACACCCCAAACTCATTTAGTGAGTTATAATATCTCTATAACGCCCACTGAATACCACACCCCAAACTCATTTACTGAGTTCTAACATCTCTATAACGCCTACTGAATACCACACCACAAACTCATTTACTGAGTTCTAACATCTCTATAACGCCCACTGAATACCACACCCCAAACTCATTTACTGAGTTCTAACATCTCTATAACGCCTACTGAATACCACACCCCAAACTCATTTAGTGAGTTATAATATCTCTATAACGCCCACTGAATACCACACCCCAAACTCATTTACTGAGTTCTAACATCTCTATAACGTCCACTGAATACCACACCCCAAACTCATTTACTGAGTTATAATATCTCTATAACGCCCACTGAATACCACACCCCAAACTCATTTACTGAGTTTTAACATCTCTATAACGCCCACTGAATACCACACCCCAAACTCATTTACTGAGTTCTAACATCTCTATAACGCCCACTGAATACCACACCACAAACTCATTTACTGAGTTCTAACATCTCTATAACGCCCACTGAGTACCACACCCCAAACTCATTTACTGAGTTCTAACATCTCTATAACGCCCACTGAATACCACACCCCAAATTCATTTACTGAGTTCTAACATCTCTATAACGCCCACTGAATACCACACCCCAAACTCATTTACTGAGTTCTAACATTTCTATAACGCCCACTGAATACCACACCCCAAACTCATTTACTGAGTTCTAAGATGTCTATAACGCCCACTGAATACCACACCCCAAACTCATTTACTGAGTTCTAACATCTCTATAACGCCCACTGAATACCACACCCCAAACTCATTTACTGAGTTCTAACATCTCTATAACGCCCACTGAATACCACACCCCAAACTCATTTACGGAGTTCTAACATCTCTATAACGCCCACTGAGTACCGTACCCCAAACTCGTTTACTGAGTTCTAACATCTCTATAACGCCCACTGAATACCACACCCCAAACTCATTTACTGAGTTCTAACATCTCTATAACGCCCACTGAATACCACACCCCAAACTCATTTACTGAGTTCTAACATCTCTATAACGCCCACTGAATACCACACCCCAAACTCATTTACTGAGTTCTAACATCTCTATAACGCCCACTGAATACCACACCCCAAACTCATTTACTGAGTTCTAACATCTCTATAACGCCCACTGAATACCACACCCCAAACTCATTTAGTGAGTTCTAACATCTCTATAACGCCCACTGAATACCACACCCCAAACTCATTTACTGAGTTCTAACATCTCTATAACGCCCACTGAATACCACACCCCAAACTCATTTACTGAGTGCTAACATCTCTATAACGCCCACTGAATACCACACCCCAAACTTATTTAGTGAGTTCTAACATCTCTATAACGCCCACTGAATACCACACCCCAAACTCATTTAGTGAGTTCTAACATCTCTATAACGCCCACTGAATACCACACCCCAAACTCATTTACTGAGTTCTAACATCTCTATAACGCCCACTGAATACCACACCACAAACTAATTTACTGAGTTCTAACATCTCTATAACGCCCACTGAGTACCACACCCCAAACTCATTTACTGAGTTCTAACATCTCTATAACGCCCACTGAATACCACACCCCAAACTCATTTACTGAGTTCTAACATCTCTATAACGCCCACTGAATACCACACCCCAAACTCATTTACTGAGTTCTAACATCTCTATAACGCCCACTGAATACTACACCCCAAACTCATTTACTGAGTTCTAAGATGTCTATAACGCCCACTGAATACCAGACCCCAAACTCATTTACTGAGTTCTAACATCTCTATAACGTCCACTGAATACCACACCCCAAACTCATTTACTGAGTTCTAACATCTCTATAACGCCCACTGAATACTACACCCCAAACTCATTTACTGAGTTCTAAGATGTCTATAACGCCCACTGAATACCACACCCCAAACTCATTTACTGAGTTCTAACAACTCTATAACGCCCACTGAATACCACACCCCAAACTCATTTACTGAGTTCTAACATCTCTATAAAGCCCACTGAATACCACACCCCAAACTCATTTACGGAGTTCTAACATCTCTATAACGCCCACTGAGTACCGTACCCCAAACTCATTTACTGAGTTCTAACATCTCTATAACGCCCACTGAATACCACACCCCAAACTCATTTACTGAGTTCTAACATCTCTATAACGCCCACTGAATACCACACCCCAAACTCATTTACTGAGTTCTAACATCTCTATAACGCCCACTGAATACCACACCCCAAACTCATTTACTGAGTTCAAACATCTCTATAACGCCCACTGAATACCACATCCCAAACTCATTTACTGAGTTCTAACATCTCTATAACGCCCACTGAATACCACACCCCAAACTCATTTACTGAGTTCTAACATCTCTATAACGCCCACTGAATACCACACCCCAAACTCATTTACTGAGTTCTAACATCTCTATAACGCCCACTGAATACCACACCCCAAACTCATTTAGTAAGTTCTAACATCTCTATAACGCCCACTGAATACCACACCCCAAACTCATTTACTGAGTTCTAACATCTCTATAACGCCCACTGAATACCACACCCCAAACTCATTTACTGAGTGCTAACATCTCTATAACGCCCACTGAATACCACACCCCAAACTCATTTACTGAGTTCTAACATCTCTATAACGCCCACTGAGTACCAAACCCCAAACTCATTTACTGAGTTCTAACATCTCTATAACGCCCACTGAGTACCACACCCCAAACTCATTTACTGAGTTCTAACATCTCTATAACGCCCACTGAATACCACTCCACATACATAATTATTGAATTTCACACCCAGTGTGGTTTTAGTAGGCAATATATTTGTCTTCAATAATTCTTCTGATGCCTATCTGGGTATTTTCGCAAATTTCTGCTGTTGAAAATTATTTTAAGTGAAATTATTTAATTTATTTCGCTCTAAATTTGTATTCAATACGTCCATTCCAATTACATTTGTAGAATGTTTTTATTATAAATTAAGATAGAAAGAAAATCTTAAATAGCATTTTATTGCCGATACATATAAGATACAAATTTATGATCCGATATAGAATTTTAGAAAATACCTCAAAGTTTGGCATCAGTCGGATTAATGAAGACAACAATATTTCTACCAGAATCCGAAAATTTACAGTGTAGTCCCCCCAGAACTAAACTCCCCAGATATAATTGGTACTCAATTTAGGGAACAAAACATAAATGCGATCTGGATAGTCCTTTTAAAGCATTTGAATACCAAAACGAAAACTATCGTGGCCGCCTGCCAGCCTGCAGGGGTAAAACCTACGACCTCTAGAGGGATATGAATTCATGGCAATGGATTTAACCGTTACGCAAGATGGGACATAAAAATACTTAATCGTTAGAAAAAAATTAATAAGCATAGCATACGTAGTATTAGAACACGATTCTTAAAAAAATTGGCTAAAAATTCATGATGTAATTACATTCAATATTCTCAAATACAATATTGCAATGTTCTAGAGATAATATATGGAAATAAAAACCTTTAGCGAATAAAACTGTAATTATCGCTTCTGCATAATCCTTCAGAAATTAACCTAGAATAATTGAACTGAAAGTTATGTTTCAGTATATTATTAACTCTTTAACATTGCAATATCGATTGTATAAAAATAAAATAGTATTACAAATAGTCATTTTAAACTCACCAAATATACTGTAGATTCTACATTGAATGTTTGCGTTCGCGTAAGTAAAATCAATCCATAAACGACGTCTGTTTAAATCTGTAAAATTAAGGTAGTGAGTGTGAGTGATTAAGTTTTTGCAATGCGAATAAATTAAATCAAATCAATTAATGCTTCGTATAATTTATATTTATATTTATTTACATTTTTATTATCATTTGATAATAGTTGTGGAACAGTGATAGTTCCAAAATAATTTTGGGCTGGATACAAAATAATTAATAATTATTAATATAATGTATATAATAATTAATAATAATTAATAAAATTAGAGTGGCCGGATTTTCTAACCAAAACAATAAACAGTCACTTTACCAAATGAAGGAAAGGAGCATGTTACAGAGGCTGGCCTTTCTAACCAAAACAATAAACTGTCACTTTTACAAATTAGAGAAAGGAGCAGGTTGAAGAGGCGGGCTTTTCTAACAAAAACAATAAACAATCACTTTACAAAATGAAGGAAAGGAGTAGGTTACACAGATGGTCTTTTTTACCAATTGAGGGAAAGGAGCAGGTTAAAGAGGCGGGCTTTTCTAACCAAAACAATAAACGATCACTTTACAAAATCAGGGACAGGAGCAGGTTGTAGAGGCGGGACTTTCTAACCAAAACAATAAACGATCACTTAACTAATTGAGGGAAAAGAGCAGGTTACAGAGGCGGGATTTTCTAACCAAAACAATAAACGATCACTTAACTAATTGAGGGAAAAGAGCAGGTTACAGACGCGGGATTTTCTAACCAAAACAATAAACAGTCACTTTACCAAATGAAGGAAAGGAGCAGGTTACAGCGACGGGCCTTTCTAACCAAAACAATAAACGGTCACTTTACCAAATCAGGAAAGGAGCAGGTTACAGAGGCGGGATTTTCTAACCAAAACAATAAACTATGTCATGAACATAACAATAAACTATGTATAACCGGTACCGGTTCTAAAATTCTGAAATTACCGTAATTAATAAATTACCTTTATCATATTCCTTTATCACAATTCAGCAATTAGGCCTATCATATGCTATATAATGCTGTAATGTAGTATAATACAGTCAGACAGTATAATTATTTCTAAAGCATAGGCTTCTGGGCTTTATACCTACATACAATACAGCAACACTGCTGTACTGCAAAATAGTGCTCTATTTACTATTACCGGTACTGATAGCCTAAGAGAACAGCAGTAGAAAAACCGGTAGCATGGAACCTAACGGTAAATTTCTGGAGGACATAAAAAGTCAAAAAAGGACATCATGAGTGATTTAAACGGACAATAAAAATTATTACGATATTATCACCAGTCTACATACCCGTACTGCATTTCTTATACCTTCTGAAAATGATTTCATTGAAAACTCTCATAATTTTGCAAACTGTCTGATAAATGGGAGAGAGTGTGCCATTACGTAATCATAGGTTTGATTTTGACGTTTGATTTTATAATTATATATATGGCGTTCGCATTCTATTGGCTAATCCCTAATCGCCTATGGCAAAACTTGGGAATATTTATAAGTCCTTATCGCCATATGCTTATGCCTATGCTTGTACGCGGCGTAACAATGTATAGGTGTAGGTGCGCCCCATGCTGATTATATAAAAGCACACCTCACCAGTACGCAGCAAACTTCACCCACGAGAAAGCTTCGTTCGCGTCCAATTATCGCCCGGAGCAATCTTCGCCTCTCAAAATGAGCAACTATCTCCCGGCGGAAACCTTCGCCCGAGAGCGACATTCGCCCACTAAACAATTTATTGTTCTGGTTAGAAAAAGCCGTCTATGCTCCTATGCGTCCTGCTCCTTTCCATCAATTGGTAACAACATCGTTTATTGTTTTGGTTAGAAAAAACCGTCTTTGTAACCTGCTCCTTTCCCTCAATTGGTAACTGAAATGGTTACTAACACAAATCTTAATGGGCGAACGTTGCTCGCGGGCGAAGATTTTGCTGGCGAAGTTTTTCCCCTGAGCGAAGGTTGGACTAGGGTGAAGATTGGACGTGGGCGAATGTTGTACGCGGGCGAAGGTTGCACCCAACCCCCTCAATAAGACCTAGCCATGTCTCTCACAATCAATTAACAGTGGAAACTTTGCTATAAATGTACATTTATATTCAAAAAATATATTTACAAACCATAGGCCTAATAAAAATTGAATCTAAATTCGAAATTGAATAAAATGAATAAAAATTGTTCTTAATTTAATATTACAGTCACTATATTTAATTGCAGGCCTAAATGCTAGAGAAGCTATAGGCCTAAAACTTAACAATCCCGGTAAGCCTAGATCAATAATAATGTGCTGATTTAAAGTTCATTAAAAATTTCCACCCAATTTGCCGCGCAAATTGCGCCTAAATTAGATCTACTAATATACTGACATATGGTATGTTAGTTGTAGTTGTAGGCCTACCATATGTACCAAGAGCTTGCAATGGCAACGATAACTAACCTTCTGCATTTCGTTTGACTTCGAGTTGAATCTGGAGATAATCGAGGAATATCAATGGTGAAAATATAATAATAAAATAAATTCAAAAATAATAAAATTAAACAATTATTAGACAAAATAGCCCAATAAATACAATGCTATTGAAACGCAATAGACTGAATGTTAATGTAAATGTAATTCCTTTATGTCATTGCTAAGTCTTAAAACTAAATAGCCAATAGCGATCCTTAAAGGAAATACACCATTGGCTACCCGGGATGCCAGCCAATCACATTGCTTCTCAACCTGGAAGTACTCACTCAAATCCCTGAAACACCGACAAAGGAAAGTGCTGCCAACTAGTGCGCCATGAAGTCTGGAAAACCGGGTTTGGGAAATGGCCTCCCGTGGTTTGAGCTGTCAATAACCTTTCTAAAGTTATTTGATCCAGAGCCGACCAGATACTTTGCATTCCAGGAATGTTGTTTTGTTCTTTGCCGCAATAGCAACTAAGGAGCGATTGAGTCAGCCGGGTACAACAGGACACGCCATATTTATTGACTTACAAATACTAATACACCTAAATAAAATTAATAATAACTTATACCCATTTCAGTAAAATAAAGGTATCATTATCTATACATTTGTTTTTCGTTTTATTTCTAACATATGACCACTAGTATATGATGACAGGTGGCTACGATTTCTTGTCTCAATTTCTAATCATAACATTAATGTATAAAAAATAGGACACACAACAATTCTTAACTCGTAGCCATAGGTTTGACAAAGGCTTTTTATTCAGTGTTATTGTTGTGGCCATTATTAAGTAAACAAAAGTGTGTGACACGACGGTTGTATGCCAAGAAAATTAATTATAGTAAAAGTTTTTTTTTCAGTTTTCCCCCATATTCCTTGACTAAATATTCCTGGAAAAGTGAGCACGAAATAGTGTGTTAGGGAAGCAACAATACTTACTAGATAAAAGGATAGTCCGTCTAGGAATTCCTGCGTTAAACACAAACTTATCTGCATATCTTCAAAACACTTGCGTGTTGCCAATATTAACTATTTTTTAAAATTGCGCTCATAATATTATTTTGATAGGACCTGAGATATTGTACATTTAGTTTAAGAATTTAATTTAAGAATGTAAATTTAATTCAAGTCATTATCAATTATAAGATAAATTGATCAACAACAAAATTAAATGTAATTTAGTATAACTCCCTCCACCAATATGGGTAGCAAATCAATAGTGATTAAAAAAAAGCACTGCCACTGCCACTTAAAAGAGGATAAAATATTCCAGAACACAAGTGGTGCAGCATACACAACAACCACGAGCAGACTGGTCTACAGTAAAATAGGATAGATCATTAATTGGTGGTTCGATTAAAAGAGGATAAAATATTCCAGAACACAAGTGGTGCAGCATACAACAACAACCACGAGCCGATTGGTCTACAGTAAAAGAGGATAGATCATTAATTGGTGGTTCGATTAAAAGAGGATAAAATATTCCAGAACACAAGTGGTGCAGCACACACAACAACCACGAGCAGACTGGTCTACAGTAAAAGAGGATAGATCATTAATTGGTGGTTCGATTAAAAGAGGATAAAATATTCCAGAACACAAGTGGTGCAGCATACACAACAACCACGAGCAGATTGGTCTACAGTAAAAGAGGATAGATCATTAATTGGTGGTTCGATTAAAAGAGGATAAAATATTCCAGAACAAAAGTGGCGCAGCATACACAACAACCACGAGCAGAATGGTCTACAGTAAAAGAGGATAGATCATTTATTGGTGGTTCGATTAAAGGAGGATAAAATATTCCAGATCACAAGTGGTGCAGCATACACAACAACCACGTGCAGACTGGCCTACAGTAAAAGAGGATAGATCATTAATTGGTGGTTCGATTAAAAGAAGATAAAATATTCCAGAACACAAGTGGTGCAGCATACACAACAACCACGAGCAGACTGGTCTACAGTAAAATAGGATAGATCATTAATTGGTGGTTCGATTAAAAGAGGATAAAATATTCCAGAACACAAGTGGTGCAGCATACAACAACAACCACGAGCCGATTGGTCTACAGTAAAAGAGGATAGATCATTAATTGGTGGTTCGATTAAAAGAGGATAAAATATTCCAGAACACAAGTGGTGCAGCATACACAACAACCACGAGCAGACTGGTCTACAGTAAAAGAGGATAGATCATTAATTGGTGGTTCGATTAAAAGAGGATAAAATATTCCAGAACACAAGTGGTGCAGCATACACAACAACCACGAGCAGATTGGTCTACAGTAAAAGAGGATAGATCATTAATTGGTGGTTCGATTAAAAGAGGATAAAATATTCCAGAACAAAAGTGGCGCAGCATACACAACAACCACGAGCAGAATGGTCTACAGTAAAAGAGGATAGATCATTTATTGGTGGTTCGATTAAAGGAGGATAAAATATTCCAGATCACAAGTGGTGCAGCATACACAACAACCACGTGCAGACTGGCCTACAGTAAAAGAGGATAGATCATTAATTGGTGGTTCGATTAAAAGAAGATAAAATATTCCAGAACACAAGTGGTGCAGCATACACAACAACCGCTTGCAGACTGGTCTCCATTAAAAGAGGATAGATCATTAATTTGTGGTTCGATTAAAGGAGGATAAAATATTCCAGAACACAAGTGGCGCCACATACACAACAACCACGAGCAGGCTGGTCTACAATAACAGAGGATATATCATTAATTGGTTATTCAATTAAAAGAGGATAAAATATTCCAGAACACAAGTGGTGAAGCATACACATCAACCACGAGCAGACTGGTCTCCAGTAAAAGAGGATAGATCATTAATTGGTGGTTCTATTAAAGGAGGATAAAATATTCCAGAACACAAGTGGCGCCACATACACAACAACCACGAGCAGACTGGTCTACAATAACAGAGGATATATCATTAATTGGTTATTCAATTAAAAGAGGATAAAATATTCCAGAAATTAAGTGGTGCAGCATACACATCAACCACGAGCAGATTGGTCTACTGTAATAGAGAATATATCATTAATTCGTTATTCAATTAAAAGAGGATAAAATATTCCAGAACACAAGTGGCGCAGCATACACAGCAACCACGAGCAGACTTGTCTACAGTAACAGAGGATTTATCATTAATTGGTGGTTCGATTAAAAGAGGATAAAATATTCCAGAACACAAGTGGCGCAGCATACACAACAACCACGAGCCGATTGGTCTACAGTAAAAGAGGGTAGATCATTAATTGGTGGTTCGATTAAAAGAGGATAAAATATTCCAGAACACAAGTGGTGCAGCATACACAACAACCACGAGCAGACTGGTCTACAGTAAAAGAGGATAGATCATTAATTGGTGGTTCGATTAAAAGAGGATAAAATATTCCAGAACACAAGTGGTGCAGCATACACAACAACCACGAGCAGACTGGTCTACAGTAAAAGAGGATGGATCATTAATTGGTGGTTCGATTAAAAGAGGATAAAATATTCCAGAACACAAGTGGCGCAGCATGCACAACAACCACGAGCAGATTGGTCTACAGTAAAAGAGGATAGATCATTAATTGGTGGTGCGATTAAAAGAGGATAAAATATTCCAGAACACAAGTGGTGCAGCATACACAACAACCACGAGCCGATTGGTCTACAGTAAAAGAGGATAGATCATTATTGCTGGTTCGATTAAAAGAGGATAAAATATTCTAGAACACAAGTGGTGCAGCATACACAACAACCACGAGCCGATTGGTCTACAGTAAAAGAGGATAGATCATTAATTGGTGGTTCGATTAAAAGAGGATAAAATATTCCAGAACACAAGTGGTGCAGCATACACAACAACCACGAGCCGATTGGTCTACAGTAAAAGAGGATAGATCATTAATTGGTGGTTCGATTAAAAGAGGATAAAATATTCCAGAACACAAGTGGTGCAGCATACACAACAACCACGAGCCGATTGGTCTACAGTAAAAGAGGATAGATCATTAATTGGTGGTTCGATTAAAAGAGGATAAAATATTCCAGAACACAAGTGGTGCAGCATACACAACAACCACGAGCCGATTGGTCTACAGTAAAAGAGGATAGATCATTAATTGGTGGTTCGATTAAAAGAGGATAAAATATTCCAGAACACAAGTGGTGCAGCATACACAACAACCACGAGCCGATTGGTCTACAGTAAAAGAGGATAGATCATTAATTGGTGGTTCGATTAAAAGAGGATAAAATATTCCAGAACACAAGTGGTGCAGCATACACAACAACCACGAGCCGATTGGTCTACAGTAGAAGAGGATAGATCATTAATTGGTGGTTCGATTAAAAGAGGATAAAATATTCCAGAACACAAGTGGTGCAGCATACACAACAACCACGAACAGACTGGTCTACAGTAAAAGAGGATAGATCATTAATTGGTGGTTCGATTAAAAGAGGATAAAATATTCCAGAACACAAGTGGTGCAGCATACACAACAACCACGAGCAGATTGGTCTACAGTAAAAGAGGATAGATCATTAATTGGTGGTTCGATTAAAAGAGGATAAAATATTCCAGAACACAAGTGGTGCAGCATACACAACAACCACGAGCAGACTGGTCTACAGTAAAATAGGATAGATCATTAATTGGTGGTTCGATTAAAAGAGGATAAAATATTCCAGAACACAAGTGGTGCAGCATACACAACAACCACGAGCCGATTGGTCTACAACAAAAGAGGATAGATCATTAATTGGTGGTTCGATTAAAAGAGGATAAAATATTCCAGAACACAAGTGGTGCAGCATACACAACAACCACGAGCAGACTGGTCTACAGTAAAAGAGGATAGATCATTAATTGGTGGTTCGATTAAAAGATGATAAAATATTCCAGAACACAAGTGGTGCAGCATACACAACAACCACGAGCCGATTGGTCTACAGTAAAACAGGATAGATCATTAATTGGTGGTTCGATTAAAAGAGGATAAAATATTCCAGAACACAAGTGGTGCAGCATACACAACAACCACGAGCCGATTGGTCTACAGTAAAAGAGGATAGATCATTAATTGGTGGTTCGATTAAAAGAGGATAAAATATTCCAGAACACAAGTGGTGCAGCATACACAACAACCACGAGCAGACTGGTCTACAGTAAAAGAGGATAGATCATTAATTGGTGGTTCGATTAAAAGAGGATAAAATATTCCAGAACACAAGTGGTGCAGCATACACAACAACCACGAGCCGATTGGTCTACAGTAAAAGAGGATAGATCATTAATTGGTGGTTCGATTAAAAGAGGATAAAATATTCCAGAACACAAGTGGTGCAGCATACACAACAACCACGAGCCGATTGGTCTACAGTAAAAGAGGATAGATCATTAATTGGTGGTTCGATTAAAAGAGGATAAAATATTCCAGAACACAAGTGGTGCAGCATACACAACAACCACGAGCAGACTGGTCTACAGTAAAAGAGGATAGATCATTAATTGGTGGTTCGATTAAAAGAGGATAAAATATTCCAGAACACAAGTGGTGCAGCATACACAACAACCACGAGCCGATTGGTCTACAGTAAAAGAGGATAGATCATTAATTGGTGGTTCGATTAAAAGAGGATAAAATATTCCAGAACACAAGTGGTGCAGCATACACAACAACCACGAGCCGATTGGTCTACAGTAAAAGAGGATAGATCATTAATTGGTGGTTCGATTAAAAGAGGATAAAATATTCCAGAACACAAGTGGTGCAGCATACACAACAACCACGAGCCGATTGGTCTACAGTAAAAGAGGATAGATCATTAATTGGTGGTTCGATTAAAAGAGGATAAAATATTCCAGAACACAAGTGGTGCAGCATACACAACAACCACGAGCCGATTGGTCTACAGTAAAAGAGGATAGATCATTAATTGGTGGTTCGATTAAAAGAGGATAAAATATTCCAGAACACAAGTGGTGCAGCATACACAACAACCACGAGCCGATTGGTCTACAGTAAAAGAGGATAGATCATTAATTGGTGGTTCGATTAAAAGAGGATAAAATATTCCAGAACACAAGTGGTGCAGCATACACAACAACCACGAGCCGATTGGTCTACAGTAGAAGAGGATAGATCATTAATTGGTGGTTCGATTAAAAGAGGATAAAATATTCCAGAACACAAGTGGTGCAGCATACACAACAACCACGAACAGACTGGTCTACAGTAAAAGAGGATAGATCATTAATTGGTGGTTCGATTAAAAGAGGATAAAATATTCCAGAACACAAGTGGTGCAGCATACACAACAACCACGAGCAGATTGGTCTACAGTAAAAGAGGATAGATCATTAATTGGTGGTTCGATTAAAAGAGGATAAAATATTCCAGAACACAAGTGCTGCAGCATACACAACAACCACGAGCAGACTGGTCTACAGTAAAATAGGATAGATCATTAATTGGTGGTTCGATTAAAAGAGGATAAAATATTCCAGAACACAAGTGGTGCAGCATACACAACAACCACGAGCCGATTGGTCTACAACAAAAGAGGATAGATCATTAATTGGTGGTTCGATTAAAAGAGGATAAAATATTCCAGAACACAAGTGGTGCAGCATACACAACAACCACGAGCAGACTGGTCTACAGTAAAAGAGGATAGATCATTAATTGGTGGTTCGATTAAAAGATGATAAAATATTCCAGAACACAAGTGGTGCAGCATACACAACAACCACGAGCCGATTGGTCTACAGTAAAACAGGATAGATCATTAATTGGTGGTTCGATTAAAAGAGGATAAAATATTCCAGAACACAAGTGGTGCAGCATACACAACAACCACGAGCCGATTGGTCTACAGTAAAAGAGGATAGATCATTAATTGGTGGTTCGATTAAAAGAGGATAAAATATTCCAGAACACAAGTGGTGCAGCATACACAACAACCACGAGCAGACTGGTCTACAGTAAAAGAGGATAGATCATTAATTGGTGGTTCGATTAAAAGAGGATAAAATATTCCAGAACACAAGTGGTGCAGCATACACAACAACCACGAGCCGATTGGTCTACAGTAAAAGAGGATAGATCATTAATTGGTGGTTCGATTAAAAGAGGATAAAATATTCCAGAACACAAGTGGTGCAGCATACACAACAACCACGAGCCGATTGGTCTACAGTAAAAGAGGATAGATCATTAATTGGTGGTTCGATTAAAAGAGGATAAAATATTCCAGAACACAAGTGGTGCAGCATACACAACAACCACGAGCAGACTGGTCTACAGTAAAAGAGGATAGATCATTAATTGGTGGTTCGATTAAAAGAGGATAAAATATTCCAGAACACAAGTGGTGCAGCATACACAACAACCACGAGCCGATTGGTCTACAGTAAAAGAGGATAGATCATTAATTGGTGGTTCGATTAAAAGAGGATAAAATATTCCAAAACACAAGTGGTGCAGCATACACAACAACCACGAGCAGACTGGTCTACAGTAAAAGAGGATAGATCATTAATTGGTGGTTCGATTAAAAGAGGATAAAATATTCCAGAACACAAGTGGTGCAGCATACACAACAACCACGAGCAGATTGGTCTACAGTAAAAGAGGATAGATCATTAATTGGTGGTTCGATTAAAAGAGGATAAAATATTCCAGAACAAAAGTGGCGCAGCATACACAACAACCACGAGCAGACTGGTCTACAGTAAAAGAGGATAGATCATTTATTGGTGGTTCGATTAAAGGAGGATAAAATATTCCAGATCACAAGTGGTGCAGCATACACAACAACCACGTGCAGACTGGCCTACAGTAAAAGAGGATAGATCATTAATTGGTGGTTCGATTAAAAGAAGATAAAATATTCCAGAACACAAGTGGTGCAGCATACAAAACAACCACGAGCAGACTGGTCTCCATTAAAAGAGGATAGATCATTAATTGGTGGTTCGATTAAAGGAGGATAAAATATTCCAGAACACAAGTGGCGCCACATACACAACAACCACGAGCAGGCTGGTCTACAATAACAGAGGATATATCATTAATTGGTTATTCAATTAAAAGAGGATAAAATATTCCAGAACACAAGTGGAGCGGCATACACAACAACCACGAGCAGACTGGTCTACAGTAAAAGAGGATAGATCATTAATTGGTGGTTCGATTAAAAGAGGATAAAATATTCCAGAACACAAGAGGCGCAGCATACACAACAACCACAAGCCGACTGGTATACAGTAAATGAGGATAGATCATTAATTGGTGGTTCGATTAAAAGAGGATAAAATATTCCAGAACACAAGTGGAGCAGCATACACAACAACCACGAGCAGACTGGTCTACAGTAAAAGAGGATAGATCATTAATTGGTGGTTCGATTAAAAGAGGATAAAATATTCCAGAACAAAAGTGGCGCAGCATACACAACAACCACGAGCAGACTGGTCTACAGTAAAAGAGGATAGATCATTAATTGGTGGTTCGATTAAAAGAGGATAAAATATTCCAGAACACAAGTGGAGCAGCATACACAACAACCACGAGCAGACTGGTCTACAGTAACAGAGGATATATAATTAATTGGTGGTTCGATTAAAAGAGGATAAAATATTCCAGAACACAAGTGGAGCAGCATACACAACAACCACGAGCCGACTGGTCTACAGTAACAGAGGATATATAATTAATTGGTGGTTCGATTAAAAGAGGATAAAATATTCCAGAACACAAGTGGAGCAGCATACACAACAACCACGAGCAGACTGGTCTACTGTAAAAGAGGATAGATCATTAATTGGTGGTTCGATTAAAGGAGGATAAAATATTCCAGAACACAAGTGGTGCAGCATACACAACAACCACGAGCAGACTGGTCTACAGTAAAAGAGGATAGATCATTAATTGGTGATTCTATTAATAGAGGATAAAATATTCCAGAACAAAAGTGGCGCAGCATACACAACAACCACGAGCAGACTGGTCTACAGTAAAAGAGGATAGATCATTAATTGGTGGTTCGATTAAAAGAGGATAAAATATTCCAGAACACAAGTGGTGCAGCATACACAACAACCACGAGCCGATTGGTCTACAGTAAAAGAGGATAGATCATTAATTGGTGGTTCGATTAAAAGAGGATAAAATATTCCAGAACACAAGTGGTGCAGCATACACAACAACCACGAGCCGATTGGTCTACAGTAAAAGAGGATAGATCATTAATTGGTGGTTCGATTAAAAGAGGATAAAATATTCCAGAACACAAGTGGTGCAGCATACACAACAACCACGAGCAGACTGGTCTACAGTAAAAGAGGATAGATCATTAATTGGTGGTTCGATTAAAAGAGGATAAAATATTCCAGAACACAAGTGGTGCAGCATACACAACAACCACGAGCCGATTGGTCTACAGTAAAAGAGGATAGATCATTAATTGGTGGTTCGATTAAAAGAGGATAAAATATTCCAAAACACAAGTGGTGCAGCATACACAACAACCACGAGCAGACTGGTCTACAGTAAAAGAGGATAGATCATTAATTGGTGGTTCGATTAAAAGAGGATAAAATATTCCAGAACACAAGTGGTGCAGCATACACAACAACCACGAGCAGATTGGTCTACAGTAAAAGAGGATAGATCATTAATTGGTGGTTCGATTAAAAGAGGATAAAATATTCCAGAACAAAAGTGGCGCAGCATACACAACAACCACGAGCAGACTGGTCTACAGTAAAAGAGGATAGATCATTTATTGGTGGTTCGATTAAAGGAGGATAAAATATTCCAGATCACAAGTGGTGCAGCATACACAACAACCACGTGCAGACTGGCCTACAGTAAAAGAGGATAGATCATTAATTGGTGGTTCGATTAAAAGAAGATAAAATATTCCAGAACACAAGTGGTGCAGCATACAAAACAACCACGAGCAGACTGGTCTCCATTAAAAGAGGATAGATCATTAATTGGTGGTTCGATTAAAGGAGGATAAAATATTCCAGAACACAAGTGGCGCCACATACACAACAACCACGAGCAGGCTGGTCTACAATAACAGAGGATATATCATTAATTGGTTATTCAATTAAAAGAGGATAAAATATTCCAGAACACAAGTGGTGCAGCATACACATCAACCACGAGCAGACTGGTCTCCAGTAAAAGAGGATAGATCATTAATTGGTGGTTCTATTAAAGGAGGATAAAATATTCCAGAACACAAGTGGCGCCACATACACAACAACCACGAGCAGACTGGTCTACAATAACAGAGGATATATCATTAATTGGTTATTCAATTAAAAGAGGATAAAATGTTCCAGAACACAAGTCGTGCAGCATACACAACAACCACGAGCAGATTGGTCTACAGTAATAGAGAATATATCATTAATTCGTTATTCAATTAAAAGAGGATAAAATATTCCAGAACACAAGTGGCGCAGCATACACAGCAACCACGAGCAGACTTGTCTACAGTAACAGAGGATATATCATTAATTGGTGGTTCGATTAAAAGAGGATAAAATATTCCAGAACACAAGTGGCGCAGCATACACAACAACCACGAGCAGACTGGTCTACAGTAACAGAGGATATATCATTAATTGGTGGTTCGATTAAAAGAGGATAAAATATTCCAGAACACAAGTGGCGCAGCATACACAACAACCACGAGCAGACTGGTCTACAGTAAAAGAGGATAGATCATTAATTGGTGGTTCGATTAAAAGAGGATAAAATATTCCAGAACAAAAGTGGCGCAGCATACACAACAACCACGAGCAGACTGGTCTACAGTAACAGAGGATATATCATTAATTGGTGGTTCGATTAAAAGAGGATAAAATATTCCAGAACACAAGTGGCGCAGCATACACAACAACCACGAGCAGACTGGTCTACAGTAAAAGAGGATAGATCATTAATTGGTGGTTCGATTAAAAGAGGATAAAATATTCCAGAACAAAAGTGGCGCAGCATACACAACAACCACGAGCAGACTGGTCTACAGTAAAAGAGGATAGATCATTAATTGGTGGTTCGATTAAAAGAGGATAAAATATTCCAGAACAAAAGTGGCGCAGCATACACAACAACCACGAGCAGACTGGTCTACAGTAAAAGAGGATAGATCATTAATTGGTGGTTCGATTAAAAGAGGATAAAATATTCCAGAACAAAAGTGGCGCAGCATACACAACAACCACGAGCAAACTGGTCTACAGTAAAAGAGGATAGATCATTAATTGGTGGTTCGATTAAAAGAGGATAAAATATTCCAGAACACAAGTGGAGCAGCATACACAACAACCACGAGCAGACTGGTCTACAGTAAAAGAGGATATATCATTAATTGGTGGTTCGATTAAAAGAGGATAAAATATTCCAGAACAAAAGTGGCGCAGCATACACAACAACCACGAGCAGACTGGTCTACAGTAAAAGAGGATAGATCATTAATTGGTGGTTCGATTAAAAGAGGATAAAATATTCCAGAACAAAAGTGGCGCAGCATACACAACAACCACGAGCAAACTGGTCTACAGTAAAAGAGGATAGATCATTAATTGGTGGTTCGATTAAAAGAGGATAAAATATTCCAGAACACAAGTGGAGCAGCATACACAACAACCACGAGCAGACTGGTCTACAGTAAAAGAGGATAGATCATTAATTGGTGGTTCGATTAAAAGAGGATAAAATATTCCAGAACACAAGTGGCGCAGCATACACAACAACCACGAGCCGACTGGTCTACAGTAAAAGAGGATAGATCATTAATTGGTGGTTCGATTAAAAGATGATAAAATATTCCAGAACACAAGTGGAGCAGCATACACAACAACCACGAGCAGACTGGTCTACAGTAAAAGAGGATAGATCATTAATTGGTGGTTCGATTAAAAGAGGATAAAATATTCCAGAACAAAAGTGGCGCAGCATACACAACAACCACGAGCAGACTGGTCTACAGTAAAAGAGGATAGATCATTAATTGGTGGTTCGATTAAAAGAGGATAAAATATTCCAGAACACAAGTGGCGCAGCATACACAACAACCACGAGCAGACTGGTCTACAGTAAAAGAGGATAGATCATTAATTGGTGGTTCGATTAAAGGAGGATAAAATATTCCACAACACAAGTGGTGCAGCATACACAACAACCACGAGCAGATTGGTCTACAGTAAAAGAGGATAGATCATTAATTGGTGGTTCGATTAAAAGAGGATAAAATATTCCAGAACACAAGTGGTGCAGCATACACAACAACCACGAGCAGACTGGTCTACAGTAAAAGAGGATAGATCATTAATTGGTGATTCTATTAATAGAGGATAAAATATTCCAGAACACAAGTGGTGCAGCATACACAACAACCACGAGCAGACTGGTCTACAGTAAAAGAGGATAGATCATTAATTGGTGGTTCGATTAAAAGAGGATAAAATATTCCAGAACACAAGTGGAGCAGCATACACAACAACCACGAGCAGACTGGTCTACAGTAAAAGAGGATAGATCATTAATTGGTGGTTCGATTAAAAGAGGATAAAATATTCCAGAACACAAGTGGCGCAGCATACACAACAACCACGAGCAGACTGGTCTACAGTAAAAGAGGATAGCTCATTAATTGGTGGTTCGATTAAAAGAGGATAAAATATTCCAGAACACAAGTGGAGCAGCATACACAACAACCACGAGCAGACTGGTCTACAGTAAAAGAGGATAGCTCATTAATTGGTGGTTCGATTAAAAGAGGATAAAATATTCCAGAACACAAGTGGAGTAGCATACACAACAACCACGAGCAGACTGGTCTACAGTAAAAGAGGATAGATCATTAATTGGTGGTTCGATTAAAGGAGGATAAAATATTCCAGAACACAAGTGGTGCAGCATACACAACAACCACGAGCAGACTGGTCTACAGTAAAAGAGGATAGATCATTAATTGGTGATTCTATTAATAGAGGATAAAATATTCCAGAACAAAAGTGGCGCAGCATACACAACAACCACGAGCAGACTGGTCTACAGTAAAAGAGGATAGATCATTAATTGGTGATTCTGTTAATAGAGGATAAAATATTCCAGAACACAAGTGGAGCAGCATACACAACAACCACGAGCAGACTGGTCTACAGTAAAAGAGGATAGATCATTAATTGGGGTTCGATTAGAAGAGGATAAAATATTCCAGAACACAAGTGGCGCAGCATACACAACAACCACGAGCAGACTGGTCTACAGTAAAAGAGGATAGATCATTAATTGGTGGTTCGATTAAAAGAGGATAAAATATTCCAGTACACAAGTGGTGCAGCATACACAACAACCACGAGCAGACTGGTATACAGTAAAAGAGGATAGATCATCAATTGGTGGTTCGATTAAAAGAGGATAAAATATTCCAGAACACAAGTGGCGCAGCATACACAACAACCACGAGCAGACTGGTCTACAGTAAAAGAGGATAGATCATTAATTGGTGGTTCGATTAAAAGAGGATAAAATATTCCAGAACACAAGTGGTGCAGCATACACAACAACCACGAGCAGACTGGTCTACAGTAAAAGAGGATAGATCATTAATTGGTGGTTCGATTAAAAGAGGATAAAATATTCCAGAACACAAGTGGTGCAGCATACACAACAACCACGAGCAGACTGGTCTACAGTAAAAGAGGATAGATCATTAATTGGTGGTTCGATTAAAAGAGGATAAAATTTTCCAGAACACAAGTGGCGCAGCATACACAACAACCACAAGCAGACTGGTCTACAGTAAAAGAGGATAGATCATTAATTGGTGGTTCGATTAAAAGAGGATAAAATATTCCAGTACACAAGTGGTGCAGCATACACAACAACCACGAGCAGACTGGTATACAGTAAAAGAGGATAGATCATTAATTGGTGGTTCGATTAAAGGAGGATAAAATATTCCAGAACACAAGTGGCGCAGCATACACAACAACCACGAGCAGACTGGTCTACAGTAAAAGAGGATAGATCATTAATTGGTGGTTCGATTAAAGGAGGATAAAATATTCCACAACACAAGTGGTGCAGCATACACAACAACCACGAGCAGATTGGTCTACAGTAAAAGAGGATAGATCATTAATTGGTGGTTCGATTAAAAGAGGATAAAATATTCCAGAACACAAGTGGTGCAGCATACACAACAACCACGAGCAGACTGGTCTACAGTAAAAGAGGATAGATCATTAATTGGTGATTCTATTAATAGAGGATAAAATATTCCAGAACACAAGTGGTGCAGCATACACAACAACCACGAGCAGACTGGTCTACAGTAAAAGAGGATAGATCATTAA
This sequence comes from Nemertoderma westbladi, assembly GCA_032718475.1. Taxonomy (NCBI): domain Eukaryota; kingdom Metazoa; phylum Xenacoelomorpha; order Nemertodermatida; family Nemertodermatidae; genus Nemertoderma; species Nemertoderma westbladi. Next base: position 29,196 of record JAUCBJ010009110.1, on the reverse strand, counting down.
TTGGTGGTTCGATTAAAAGAGGATAAAATATTCCAGAACACAAGTGGAGCAGCATACACAACAACCACGAGCAGACTGGTCTACAGTAAAAGAGGATAGATCATTAATTGGTGGTTCGATTAAAAGAGGATAAAATATTCCAGAACACAAGTGGCGCAGCATACACAACAACCACGAGCAGACTGGTCTACAGTAAAAGAGGATAGCTCATTAATTGGTGGTTCGATTAAAAGAGGATAAAATATTCCAGAACACAAGTGGAGCAGCATACACAACAACCACGAGCAGACTGGTCTACAGTAAAAGAGGATAGCTCATTAATTGGTGGTTCGATTAAAAGAGGATAAAATATTCCAGAACACAAGTGGAGTAGCATACACAACAACCACGAGCAGACTGGTCTACAGTAAAAGAGGATAGATCATTAATTGGTGGTTCGATTAAAGGAGGATAAAATATTCCAGAACACAAGTGGTGCAGCATACACAACAACCACGAGCAGACTGGTCTACAGTAAAAGAGGATAGATCATTAATTGGTGATTCTATTAATAGAGGATAAAATATTCCAGAACAAAAGTGGCGCAGCATACACAACAACCACGAGCAGACTGGTCTACAGTAAAAGAGGATAGATCATTAATTGGTGGTTCGATTAAAAGAGGATAAAATATTCCAGAACACAAGTGGAGCAGCATACACAACAACCACGAGCAGACTGGTCTACAGTAAAAGAGGATAGATCATTAATTGGTGGTTCGATTAAAAGAGGATAAAATATTCCAGAACACAAGTGGCGCAGCATACACAACAACCACGAGCAGACTGGTCTACAGTAAAAGAGGATAGATCATTAATTGGTGGTTCGATTAAAAGAGGATAAAATATTCCAGAACACAAGTGGCGCAGCATACACAACAACCACGAGCAGACTGGTCTACAGTAAAAGAGGATAGATCATTAATTGGTGGTTCGATTAAAAGAGGATAAAATATTCCAGAACACAAGTGGCGCAGCATACACAACAACCACGAGCAGACTGGTCTACAGTAAAAGAGGATAGATCATTAATTGGTGGTTCGATTAAAAGAGGATAAAATATTCCAGAACACAAGTGGCGCAGCATACACAACAACCACGAGCAGACTGGTCTACAGTAAAAGAGGATAGATCATTAATTGGTGGTTCGATTAAAAGAGGATAAAATATTCCAGAACACAAGTGGCGCAGCATACACAACAACCACGAGCAGACTGGTCTACAGTAAAAGAGGATAGATCATTAATTGGTGGTTCGATTAAAAGAGGATAAAATATTCCAGAACACAAGTGGCGCAGCATACACAACAACCACGAGCAGACTGGTCTACAGTAAAAGAGGATAGATCATTAATTGGTGGTTCGATTAAAAGAGGATAAAATATTCCAGAACACAAGTGGAGCAGCATACACAACAACCACGAGCAGACTGGTATACAGTAAAAGAGGATAGATCATTAATTGGTGGTTCGATTAAAGGAGGATAAAATATTCCAGAACACAAGTGGCGCAGCATACACAACAACCACGAGCAGACTGGTCTACAGTAAAAGAGGATAGATCATTAATTGGTGGTTCGATTAAAGGAGGATAAAATATTCCACAACACAAGTGGTGCAGCATACACAACAACCACGAGCAGACTGGTCTACAGTAAAAGAGGATAGATCATTAATTGGTGGTTCGATTAAAAGAGGATAAAATATTCCAGAACACAAGTGGTGCAGCATACACAACAACCACGAGCAGACTGGTCTACAGTAAAAGAGGATAGATCATTAATTGGTGATTCTATTAATAGAGGATAAAATATTCCAGAACACAAGTGGTGCAGCATACACAACAACCACGAGCAGACTGGTCTACAGTAAAAGAGGATAGATCATTAATTGGTGGTTCGATTAAAAGAGGATAAAATATTCCAGAACACAAGTGGAGCAGCATACACAACAACCACGAGCAGACTGGTCTACAGTAAAAGAGGATAGATCATTAATTGGTGGTTCGATTAAAAGAGGATAAAATATTCCAGAACACAAGTGGCGCAGCATACACAACAACCACGAGCAGACTGGTCTACAGTAAAAGAGGATAGATCATTAATTGGTGGTTCGATTAAAAGAGGATAAAATATTCCAGAACACAAGTGGAGCAGCATACACAACAACCACGAGCAGACTGGTCTACAGTAAAAGAGGATAGATCATTAATTGGTGGTTCGATTAAAAGAGGATAAAATATTCCAGAACACAAGTGGCGCAGCATACACAACAACCACGAGCAGACTGGTCTACAGTAAAAGAGGATAGATCATTAATTGGTGGTTCGATTAAAAGAGGATAAAATATTCCAGAACACAAGTGGTGCAGCATACACAACAACCACGAGCAGACTGGTCTACAGTAAAAGAGGATAGATCATTAATTGGTGGTTCGATTAAAAGAGGATAAAATATTCCAGAACACAAGTGGTGCAGCATACACAACAACCACGAGCAGACTGGTCTACAGTAAAAGAGGATAGATCATTAATTGGTGGTTCGATTAAAAGAGGATAAAATATTCCAGAACACAAGTGGCGCAGCATACACAACAACCACGAGCAGACTGGTCTACAGTAAAAGAGGATAGATCATTAATTGGTGGTTCGATTAAAAGAGGATAAAATATTCCAGAACACAAGTGGAGCAGCATACACAACAACCACGAGCAGACTGGTCTACAGTAAAAGAGGATAGATCATTAATTGGTGGTTCGATTAAAAGAGGATAAAATATTCCAGAACACAAGTGGCGCAGCATACACAACAACCACGAGCAGACTGGTCTACAGTAAAAGAGGATAGATCATTAATTGGTGGTTCGATTAAAAGAGGATAAAATATTCCAGAACACAAGTGGTGCAGCATACACAACAACCACGAGCAGATTGGTCTACAGTAAAAGAGGATAGATCATTAATTGGTGGTTCGATTAAAAGAGGATAAAATATTCCAGAACACAAGTGGTGCAGCATACACAACAACCACGAGCAGACTGGTCTACAGTAAAAGAGGATAGATCATTAATTGGTGATTCTATTAATAGAGGATAAAATATTCCAGAACACAAGTGGTGCAGCATACACAACAACCACGAGCAGACTGGTCTACAGTAAAAGAGGATAGATCATTAATTGGTGGTTCGATTAAAAGAGGATAAAATATTCCAGAACACAAGTGGAGCAGCATACACAACAACCACGAGCAGACTGGTCTACAGTAAAAGAGGATAGATCATTAATTGGTGGTTCGATTAAAAGAGGATAAAATATTCCAGAACACAAGTGGCGCAGCATACACAACAACCACGAGCAGACTGGTCTACAGTAAAAGAGGATAGCTCATTAATTGGTGGTTCGATTAAAAGAGGATAAAATATTCCAGAACACAAGTGGAGCAGCATACACAACAACCACGAGCAGACTGGTCTACAGTAAAAGAGGATAGCTCATTAATTGGTGGTTCGATTAAAAGAGGATAAAATATTCCAGAACACAAGTGGAGTAGCATACACAACAACCACGAGCAGACTGGTCTACAGTAAAAGAGGATAGATCATTAATTGGTGGTTCGATTAAAGGAGGATAAAATATTCCAGAACACAAGTGGTGCAGCATACACAACAACCACGAGCAGACTGGTCTACAGTAAAAGAGGATAGATCATTAATTGGTGATTCTATTAATAGAGGATAAAATATTCCAGAACAAAAGTGGCGCAGCATACACAACAACCACGAGCAGACTGGTCTACAGTAAAAGAGGATAGATCATTAATTGGTGGTTCGATTAAAAGAGGATAATATATTCCAGAACACAAGTGGAGCAGCATACACAACAACCACGAGCAGACTGGTCTACAGTAAAAGAGGATAGATCATTAATTGGTGGTTCGATTAAAAGAGGATAAAATATTCCAGAACACAAGTGGCGCAGCATACACAACAACCACGAGCAGGCTGGTCTACAGTAAAAGAGGATAGATCATTAATTGGTGGTTCGATTAAAAGAGGATAAAATATTCCAGAACACAAGTGGCGCAGCATACACAACAACCACGAGCAGACTGGTCTACAGTAAAAGAGGATAGATCATTAATTGGTGGTTCGATTAAAAGAGGATAAAATATTCCAGAACACAAGTGGCGCAGCATACACAACAACCACGAGCAGGCTGGTCTACAGTAAAAGAGGATAGATCATTAATTGGTGGTTCGATTAAAAGAGGATAAAATATTCCAGAACACAAGTGGCGCAGCATACACAACAACCACGAGCAGACTGGTCTACAGTAAAAGAGGATAGATCATTAATTGGTGGTTCGATTAAAAGAGGATAAAATATTCCAGAACAAAAGTGGCGCAGCATACACAACAACCACGAGCAGACTGGTCTACAGTAAAAGAGGATAGATCATTAATTGGTGGTTCGATTAAAAGAGGATAAAATATTCCAGAACAAAAGTGGCGCAGCATACACAACAACCACGAGCAGACTGGTCTACAGTAAAAGAGGATAGATCATTAATTGGTGGTTCGATTAAAAGAGGATAAAATATTCCAGAACACAATTGGAGCAGCATACACAACAACCACGAGCAGACTGGTCTACAGTAAAAGAGGATAGCTCATTAATTGGTGGTTCGATTAAAAGAGGATAAAATATTCCAGAACACAAGTGGAGCAGCATACACAACAACCACGAGCAGACTGGTCTACAGTAAAAGAGGATAGCTCATTAATTGGTGGTTCGATTAAAAGAGGATAAAATATTCCAGAACACAAGTGGAGCAGCATACACAACAACCACGAGCAGACTGGTCTACAGTAAAAGAGGATAGATCATTAATTGGTGGTTCGATTAAAGGAGGATAAAATATTCCAGAACACAAGTGGTGCAGCATACACAACAACCACGAGCAGACTCGTCTACAGTAAAAGAGGATAGATCATTAATTGGTGATTCTATTAATAGAGGATAAAATATTCCAGAACAAAAGTGGCGCAGCATACACAACAACCACGAGCAGACTGGTCTACAGTAAAAGAGGATAGATCATTAATTGGTGGTTCGATTAAAAGAGGATAAAATATTCCAGAACACAAGTGGAGCAGCATACACAACAACCACGAGCAGACTGGTCTACAGTAAAAGAGGATAGATCATTAATTGGTGGTTCGATTAAAAGAGGATAAAATATTCCAGAACACAAGTGGCGCAGCATACACAACAACCACGAGAAGGCTGGTCTACAGTAAAAGAGGATAGATCATTAATTGGTGGTTCGATTAAAAGAGGATAAAATATTCCAGAACACAAGTGGCGCAGCATACACAACAACCACGAGCAGACTGGTCTACAGTAAAAGAGGATAGATCATTAATTGGTGGTTCGATTAAAAGAGGATAAAATATTCCAGAACACAAGTGGCGCAGCATACACAACAACCACGAGCAGGCTGGTCTACAGTAAAAGAGGATAGATCATTAATTGGTGGTTCGATTAAAAGAGGATAAAATATTCCAGAACACAAGTGGCGCAGCATACACAACAACCACGAGCAGACTGGTCTACAGTAAAAGAGGATAGATCATTAATTGGTGGTTCGATTAAAAGAGGATAAAATATTCCAGAACAAAAGTGGCGCAGCATACACAACAACCACGAGCAGACTGGTCTACAGTAAAAGAGGATAGATCATTAATTGGTGGTTCGATTAAAAGAGGATAAAATATTCCAGAACAAAAGTGACGCAGCATACACAACAACCACGAGCAGACTGGTCTACAGTAAAAGAGGATAGATCATTAATTGGTGGTTCGATTAAAAGAGGATAAAATATTCCAGAACACAAGTGGAGCGGCATACACAACAACCACGAGCAGACTGGTCTACAGTAAAAGAGGATAGATCATTAATTGGTGGTTCGATTAAAAGAGGATAAAATATTCCAGAACACAAGAGGCGCAGCATACACAACAACCACAAGCCGACTGGTATACAGTAAATGAGGATAGATCATTAATTGGTGGTTCGATTAAAAGAGGATAAAATATTCCAGAACACAAGTGGAGCAGCATACACAACAACCACGAGCAGACTGGTCTACAGTAAAAGAGGATAGATCATTAATTGGTGGTTCGATTAAAAGAGGATAAAATATTCCAGAACAAAAGTGGCGCAGCATACACAACAACCACGAGCAGACTGGTCTACAGTAAAAGAGGATAGATCATTAATTGGTGGTTCGATTAAAAGAGGATAAAATATTCCAGAACACAAGTGGAGCAGCATACACAACAACCACGAGCAGACTGGTCTACAGTAACAGAGGATATATAATTAATTGGTGGTTCGATTAAAAGAGGATAAAATATTCCAGAACACAAGTGGAGCAGCATACACAACAACCACGAGCCGACTGGTCTACAGTAACAGAGGATATATAATTAATTGGTGGTTCGATTAAAAGAGGATAAAATATTCCAGAACACAAGTGGAGCAGCATACACAACAACCACGAGCAGACTGGTCTACTGTAAAAGAGGATAGATCATTAATTGGTGGTTCGATTAAAGGAGGATAAAATATTCCAGAACACAAGTGGTGCAGCATACACAACAACCACGAGCAGACTGGTCTACAGTAAAAGAGGATAGATCATTAATTGGTGATTCTATTAATAGAGGATAAAATATTCCAGAACAAAAGTGGCGCAGCATACACAACAACCACGAGCAGACTGGTCTACAGTAAAAGAGGATAGATCATTAATTGGTGGTTCGATTAAAGGAGGATAAAATATTCCAGAACACAAGTGGTGCAGCATACACAACAACCACGAGCAGACTGGTCTACAGTAAAAGAGGATAGATCATTAATTGGTGATTCTATTAATAGAGGATAAAATATTCCAGAACAAAAGTGGCGCAGCATACACAACAACCACGAGCAGACTGGTCTACAGTAAAAGAGGATAGATCATTAATTGGTGATTCTGTTAATAGAGGATAAAATATTCCAGAACACAAGTGGAGCAGCATACACAACAACCACGAGCAGACTGGTCTACAGTAAAAGAGGATAGATCATTAATTGGGGTTCGATTAGAAGAGGATAAAATATTCCAGAACACAAGTGGCGCAGCATACACAACAACCACGAGCAGACTGGTCTACAGTAAAAGAGGATAGATCATTAATTGGTGGTTCGATTAAAAGAGGATAAAATATTCCAGAACACAAGTGGAGCAGCATACACAACAACCACGAGCAGACTGGTCTACAGTAAAAGAGGATAGATCATTAATTGGTGGTTCGATTAAAAGAGGATAAAATATTCCAGAACACAAGTGGCGCAGCATACACAACAACCACGAGCAGACTGGTCTACAGTAAAAGAGGATAGCTCATTAATTGGTGGTTCGATTAAAAGAGGATAAAATATTCCAGAACACAAGTGGAGCAGCATACACAACAACCACGAGCAGACTGGTCTACAGTAAAAGAGGATAGCTCATTAATTGGTGGTTCGATTAAAAGAGGATAAAATATTCCAGAACACAAGTGGAGTAGCATACACAACAACCACGAGCAGACTGGTCTACAGTAAAAGAGGATAGATCATTAATTGGTGGTTCGATTAAAGGAGGATAAAATATTCCAGAACACAAGTGGTGCAGCATACACAACAACCACGAGCAGACTGGTCTACAGTAAAAGAGGATAGATCATTAATTGGTGATTCTATTAATAGAGGATAAAATATTCCAGAACAAAAGTGGCGCAGCATACACAACAACCACGAGCAGACTGGTCTACAGTAAAAGAGGATAGATCATTAATTGGTGATTCTGTTAATAGAGGATAAAATATTCCAGAACACAAGTGGAGCAGCATACACAACAACCACGAGCAGACTGGTCTACAGTAAAAGAGGATAGATCATTAATTGGGGTTCGATTAGAAGAGGATAAAATATTCCAGAACACAAGTGGCGCAGCATACACAACAACCACGAGCAGACTGGTCTACAGTAAAAGAGGATAGATCATTAATTGGTGGTTCGATTAAAAGAGGATAAAATATTCCAGTACACAAGTGGTGCAGCATACACAACAACCACGAGCAGACTGGTATACAGTAAAAGAGGATAGATCATCAATTGGTGGTTCGATTAAAAGAGGATAAAATATTCCAGAACACAAGTGGCGCAGCATACACAACAACCACGAGCAGACTGGTCTACAGTAAAAGAGGATAGATCATTAATTGGTGGTTCGATTAAAAGAGGATAAAATATTCCAGAACACAAGTGGTGCAGCATACACAACAACCACGAGCAGACTGGTCTACAGTAAAAGAGGATAGATCATTAATTGGTGGTTCGATTAAAAGAGGATAAAATATTCCAGAACACAAGTGGTGCAGCATACACAACAACCACGAGCAGACTGGTCTACAGTAAAAGAGGATAGATCATTAATTGGTGGTTCGATTAAAAGAGGATAAAATTTTCCAGAACACAAGTGGCGCAGCATACACAACAACCACAAGCAGACTGGTCTACAGTAAAAGAGGATAGATCATTAATTGGTGGTTCGATTAAAAGAGGATAAAATATTCCAGTACACAAGTGGTGCAGCATACACAACAACCACGAGCAGACTGGTATACAGTAAAAGAGGATAGATCATTAATTGGTGGTTCGATTAAAGGAGGATAAAATATTCCAGAACACAAGTGGCGCAGCATACACAACAACCACGAGCAGACTGGTCTACAGTAAAAGAGGATAGATCATTAATTGGTGGTTCGATTAAAGGAGGATAAAATATTCCACAACACAAGTGGTGCAGCATACACAACAACCACGAGCAGATTGGTCTACAGTAAAAGAGGATAGATCATTAATTGGTGGTTCGATTAAAAGAGGATAAAATATTCCAGAACACAAGTGGTGCAGCATACACAACAACCACGAGCAGACTGGTCTACAGTAAAAGAGGATAGATCATTAATTGGTGATTCTATTAATAGAGGATAAAATATTCCAGAACACAAGTGGTGCAGCATACACAACAACCACGAGCAGACTGGTCTACAGTAAAAGAGGATAGATCATTAATTGGTGGTTCGATTAAAAGAGGATAAAATATTCCAGAACACAAGTGGAGCAGCATACACAACAACCACGAGCAGACTGGTCTACAGTAAAAGAGGATAGATCATTAATTGGTGGTTCGATTAAAAGAGGATAAAATATTCCAGAACACAAGTGGCGCAGCATACACAACAACCACGAGCAGACTGGTCTACAGTAAAAGAGGATAGCTCATTAATTGGTGGTTCGATTAAAAGAGGATAAAATATTCCAGAACACAAGTGGAGCAGCATACACAACAACCACGAGCAGACTGGTCTACAGTAAAAGAGGATAGCTCATTAATTGGTGGTTCGATTAAAAGAGGATAAAATATTCCAGAACACAAGTGGAGTAGCATACACAACAACCACGAGCAGACTGGTCTACAGTAAAAGAGGATAGATCATTAATTGGTGGTTCGATTAAAGGAGGATAAAATATTCCAGAACACAAGTGGTGCAGCATACACAACAACCACGAGCAGACTGGTCTACAGTAAAAGAGGATAGATCATTAATTGGTGATTCTATTAATAGAGGATAAAATATTCCAGAACAAAAGTGGCGCAGCATACACAACAACCACGAGCAGACTGGTCTACAGTAAAAGAGGATAGATCATTAATTGGTGGTTCGATTAAAAGAGGATAATATATTCCAGAACACAAGTGGAGCAGCATACACAACAACCACGAGCAGACTGGTCTACAGTAAAAGAGGATAGATCATTAATTGGTGGTTCGATTAAAAGAGGATAAAATATTCCAGAACACAAGTGGCGCAGCATACACAACAACCACGAGCAGGCTGGTCTACAGTAAAAGAGGATAGATCATTAATTGGTGGTTCGATTAAAAGAGGATAAAATATTCCAGAACACAAGTGGCGCAGCATACACAACAACCACGAGCAGACTGGTCTACAGTAAAAGAGGATAGATCATTAATTGGTGGTTCGATTAAAAGAGGATAAAATATTCCAGAACACAAGTGGCGCAGCATACACAACAACCACGAGCAGGCTGGTCTACAGTAAAAGAGGATAGATCATTAATTGGTGGTTCGATTAAAAGAGGATAAAATATTCCAGAACACAAGTGGCGCAGCATACACAACAACCACGAGCAGACTGGTCTACAGTAAAAGAGGATAGATCATTAATTGGTGGTTCGATTAAAAGAGGATAAAATATTCCAGAACAAAAGTGGCGCAGCATACACAACAACCACGAGCAGACTGGTCTACAGTAAAAGAGGATAGATCATTAATTGGTGGTTCGATTAAAAGAGGATAAAATATTCCAGAACAAAAGTGGCGCAGCATACACAACAACCACGAGCAGACTGGTCTACAGTAAAAGAGGATAGATCATTAATTGGTGGTTCGATTAAAAGAGGATAAAATATTCCAGAACACAATTGGAGCAGCATACACAACAACCACGAGCAGACTGGTCTACAGTAAAAGAGGATAGCTCATTAATTGGTGGTTCGATTAAAAGAGGATAAAATATTCCAGAACACAAGTGGAGCAGCATACACAACAACCACGAGCAGACTGGTCTACAGTAAAAGAGGATAGCTCATTAATTGGTGGTTCGATTAAAAGAGGATAAAATATTCCAGAACACAAGTGGAGCAGCATACACAACAACCACGAGCAGACTGGTCTACAGTAAAAGAGGATAGATCATTAATTGGTGGTTCGATTAAAGGAGGATAAAATATTCCAGAACACAAGTGGTGCAGCATACACAACAACCACGAGCAGACTCGTCTACAGTAAAAGAGGATAGATCATTAATTGGTGATTCTATTAATAGAGGATAAAATATTCCAGAACAAAAGTGGCGCAGCATACACAACAACCACGAGCAGACTGGTCTACAGTAAAAGAGGATAGATCATTAATTGGTGGTTCGATTAAAAGAGGATAAAATATTCCAGAACACAAGTGGAGCAGCATACACAACAACCACGAGCAGACTGGTCTACAGTAAAAGAGGATAGATCATTAATTGGTGGTTCGATTAAAAGAGGATAAAATATTCCAGAACACAAGTGGCGCAGCATACACAACAACCACGAGAAGGCTGGTCTACAGTAAAAGAGGATAGATCATTAATTGGTGGTTCGATTAAAAGAGGATAAAATATTCCAGAACACAAGTGGCGCAGCATACACAACAACCACGAGCAGACTGGTCTACAGTAAAAGAGGATAGATCATTAATTGGTGGTTCGATTAAAAGAGGATAAAATATTCCAGAACACAAGTGGCGCAGCATACACAACAACCACGAGCAGGCTGGTCTACAGTAAAAGAGGATAGATCATTAATTGGTGGTTCGATTAAAAGAGGATAAAATATTCCAGAACACAAGTGGCGCAGCATACACAACAACCACGAGCAGACTGGTCTACAGTAAAAGAGGATAGATCATTAATTGGTGGTTCGATTAAAAGAGGATAAAATATTCCAGAACAAAAGTGGCGCAGCATACACAACAACCACGAGCAGACTGGTCTACAGTAAAAGAGGATAGATCATTAATTGGTGGTTCGATTAAAAGAGGATAAAATATTCCAGAACAAAAGTGACGCAGCATACACAACAACCACGAGCAGACTGGTCTACAGTAAAAGAGGATAGATCATTAATTGGTGGTTCGATTAAAAGAGGATAAAATATTCCAGAACACAAGTGGAGCGGCATACACAACAACCACGAGCAGACTGGTCTACAGTAAAAGAGGATAGATCATTAATTGGTGGTTCGATTAAAAGAGGATAAAATATTCCAGAACACAAGAGGCGCAGCATACACAACAACCACAAGCCGACTGGTATACAGTAAATGAGGATAGATCATTAATTGGTGGTTCGATTAAAAGAGGATAAAATATTCCAGAACACAAGTGGAGCAGCATACACAACAACCACGAGCAGACTGGTCTACAGTAAAAGAGGATAGATCATTAATTGGTGGTTCGATTAAAAGAGGATAAAATATTCCAGAACAAAAGTGGCGCAGCATACACAACAACCACGAGCAGACTGGTCTACAGTAAAAGAGGATAGATCATTAATTGGTGGTTCGATTAAAAGAGGATAAAATATTCCAGAACACAAGTGGAGCAGCATACACAACAACCACGAGCAGACTGGTCTACAGTAACAGAGGATATATAATTAATTGGTGGTTCGATTAAAAGAGGATAAAATATTCCAGAACACAAGTGGAGCAGCATACACAACAACCACGAGCCGACTGGTCTACAGTAACAGAGGATATATAATTAATTGGTGGTTCGATTAAAAGAGGATAAAATATTCCAGAACACAAGTGGAGCAGCATACACAACAACCACGAGCAGACTGGTCTACTGTAAAAGAGGATAGATCATTAATTGGTGGTTCGATTAAAGGAGGATAAAATATTCCAGAACACAAGTGGTGCAGCATACACAACAACCACGAGCAGACTGGTCTACAGTAAAAGAGGATAGATCATTAATTGGTGATTCTATTAATAGAGGATAAAATATTCCAGAACAAAAGTGGCGCAGCATACACAACAACCACGAGCAGACTGGTCTACAGTAAAAGAGGATAGATCATTAATTGGTGGTTCGATTAAAAGAGGATAAAATATTCCAGAACACAAGTGGAGCAGCATACACAACAACCACGAGCAGACTGGTCTACAGTAAAAGAGGATAGATCATTAATTGGTGGTTCGATTAAAAGAGGATAAAATATTCCAGAACACAAGTGGCGCAGCATACACAACAACCACGAGCAGGCTGGTCTACAGTAAAAGAGGATAGATCATTAATTGGTGGTTCGATTAATGAGGATAAAATATTCCAGAACACAAGTGGCGCAGCATACACAACAACCACGAGCAGACTGGTCTACAGTAAAAGAGGATAGATCATTAATTGGTGGTTCGATTAAAAGAGGATAAAATATTCCAGAACACAAGTGGCGCAGCATACACAACAACCACGAGCAGACTGGTCTACAGTAAAAGAGGATAGATCATTAATTGGTGGTTCGATTAAAAGAGGATAAAATATTCCAGAACACAAGTGGCGCAGCATACACAACAACCACGAGCAGGCTGGTCTACAGTAAAAGAGGATAGATCATTAATTGGTGGTTCGATTAAAAGAGGATAAAATATTCCAGAACACAAGTGGCGCAGCATACACAACAACCACGAGCAGACTGGTCTACAGTAAAAGAGGATAGATCATTAATTGGTGGTTCGATTAAAAGAGGATAAAATATTCCAGAACAAAAGTGGCGCAGCATACACAACAACCACGAGCAGACTGGTCTACAGTAAAAGAGGATAGATCATTAATTGGTGGTTCGATTAAAAGAGGATAAAATATTCCAGAACAAAAGTGGCGCAGCATACACAACAACCACGAGCAGACTGGTCTACAGTAAAAGAGGATAGATCATTAATTGGTGGTTCGATTAAAAGAGGATAAAATATTCCAGAACACAATTGGAGCAGCATACACAACAACCACGAGCAGACTGGTCTACAGTAAAAGAGGATAGCTCATTAATTGGTGGTTCGATTAAAAGAGGATAAAATATTCCAGAACACAAGTGGAGCAGCATACACAACAACCACGAGCAGACTGGTCTACAGTAAAAGAGGATAGCTCATTAATTGGTGGTTCGATTAAAAGAGGATAAAATATTCCAGAACACAAGTGGAGCAGCATACACAACAACCACGAGCAGACTGGTCTACAGTAAAAGAGGATAGATCATTAATTGGTGGTTCGATTAAAGGAGGATAAAATATTCCAGAACACAAGTGGTGCAGCATACACAACAACCACGAGCAGACTCGTCTACAGTAAAAGAGGATAGATCATTAATTGGTGATTCTATTAATAGAGGATAAAATATTCCAGAACAAAAGTGGCGCAGCATACACAACAACCACGAGCAGACTGGTCTACAGTAAAAGAGGATAGATCATTAATTGGTGGTTCGATTAAAAGAGGATAAAATATTCCAGAACACAAGTGGAGCAGCATACACAACAACCACGAGCAGACTGGTCTACAGTAAAAGAGGATAGATCATTAATTGGTGGTTCGATTAAAAGAGGATAAAATATTCCAGAACACAAGTGGCGCAGCATACACAACAACCACGAGAAGGCTGGTCTACAGTAAAAGAGGATAGATCATTAATTGGTGGTTCGATTAAAAGAGGATAAAATATTCCAGAACACAAGTGGCGCAGCATACACAACAACCACGAGCAGACTGGTCTACAGTAAAAGAGGATAGATCATTAATTGGTGGTTCGATTAAAAGAGGATAAAATATTCCAGAACACAAGTGGCGCAGCATACACAACAACCACGAGCAGGCTGGTCTACAGTAAAAGAGGATAGATCATTAATTGGTGGTTCGATTAAAAGAGGATAAAATATTCCAGAACACAAGTGGCGCAGCATACACAACAACCACGAGCAGACTGGTCTACAGTAAAAGAGGATAGATCATTAATTGGTGGTTCGATTAAAAGAGGATAAAATATTCCAGAACAAAAGTGGCGCAGCATACACAACAACCACGAGCAGACTGGTCTACAGTAAAAGAGGATAGATCATTAATTGGTGGTTCGATTAAAAGAGGATAAAATATTCCAGAACAAAAGTGACGCAGCATACACAACAACCACGAGCAGACTGGTCTACAGTAAAAGAGGATAGATCATTAATTGGTGGTTCGATTAAAAGAGGATAAAATATTCCAGAACACAAGTGGAGCGGCATACACAACAACCACGAGCAGACTGGTCTACAGTAAAAGAGGATAGATCATTAATTGGTGGTTCGATTAAAAGAGGATAAAATATTCCAGAACACAAGAGGCGCAGCATACACAACAACCACAAGCCGACTGGTATACAGTAAATGAGGATAGATCATTAATTGGTGGTTCGATTAAAAGAGGATAAAATATTCCAGAACACAAGTGGAGCAGCATACACAACAACCACGAGCAGACTGGTCTACAGTAAAAGAGGATAGATCATTAATTGGTGGTTCGATTAAAAGAGGATAAAATATTCCAGAACAAAAGTGGCGCAGCATACACAACAACCACGAGCAGACTGGTCTACAGTAAAAGAGGATAGATCATTAATTGGTGGTTCGATTAAAAGAGGATAAAATATTCCAGAACACAAGTGGAGCAGCATACACAACAACCACGAGCAGACTGGTCTACAGTAACAGAGGATATATAATTAATTGGTGGTTCGATTAAAAGAGGATAAAATA
Source organism: Nemertoderma westbladi (assembly GCA_032718475.1). NCBI lineage: Eukaryota > Metazoa > Xenacoelomorpha > Nemertodermatida > Nemertodermatidae > Nemertoderma > Nemertoderma westbladi. Next base: position 13,654 of record JAUCBJ010009110.1, on the reverse strand, counting down.
TTCCAGAACACAAGTGGAGCAGCATACACAACAACCACGAGCCGACTGGTCTACAGTAACAGAGGATATATAATTAATTGGTGGTTCGATTAAAAGAGGATAAAATATTCCAGAACACAAGTGGAGCAGCATACACAACAACCACGAGCAGACTGGTCTACTGTAAAAGAGGATAGATCATTAATTGGTGGTTCGATTAAAGGAGGATAAAATATTCCAGAACACAAGTGGTGCAGCATACACAACAACCACGAGCAGACTGGTCTACAGTAAAAGAGGATAGATCATTAATTGGTGATTCTATTAATAGAGGATAAAATATTCCAGAACAAAAGTGGCGCAGCATACACAACAACCACGAGCAGACTGGTCTACAGTAAAAGAGGATAGATCATTAATTGGTGGTTCGATTAAAAGAGGATAAAATATTCCAGAACACAAGTGGAGCAGCATACACAACAACCACGAGCAGACTGGTCTACAGTAAAAGAGGATAGATCATTAATTGGTGGTTCGATTAAAAGAGGATAAAATATTCCAGAACACAAGTGGCGCAGCATACACAACAACCACGAGCAGGCTGGTCTACAGTAAAAGAGGATAGATCATTAATTGGTGGTTCGATTAATGAGGATAAAATATTCCAGAACACAAGTGGCGCAGCATACACAACAACCACGAGCAGACTGGTCTACAGTAAAAGAGGATAGATCATTAATTGGTGGTTCGATTAAAAGAGGATAAAATATTCCAGAACACAAGTGGCGCAGCATACACAACAACCACGAGCAGGCTGGTCTACAGTAAAAGAGGATAGATCATTAATTGGTGGTTCGATTAAAAGAGGATAAAATATTCCAGAACACAAGTGGCGCAGCATACACAACAACCACGAGCAGACTGGTCTACAGTAAAAGAGGATAGATCATTAATTGGTGGTTCGATTAAAAGAGGATAAAATATTCCAGAACAAAAGTGGCGCAGCATACACAACAACCACGAGCAGACTGGTCTACAGTAAAAGAGGATAGATCATTAATTGGTGGTTCGATTAAAAGAGGATAAAATATTCCAGAACAAAAGTGGCGCAGCATACACAACAACCACGAGCAGACTGGTCTACAGTAAAAGAGGATAGATCATTAATTGGTGGTTCGATTAAAAGAGGATAAAATATTCCAGAACACAAGTGGAGCAGCATACACAACAACCACGAGCAGACTGGTCTACAGTAAAAGAGGATAGATCATTAATTGGTGGTTCGATTAAAAGAGGATAAAATATTCCAGAACACAAGTGGCGCAGCATACACAACAACCACGAGCAGACTGGTCTACAGTAAAAGAGGATAGATCATTAATTGGTGGTTCGATTAAAAGAGGATAAAATATTCCAGAACACAAGTGGAGCAGCATACACAACAACCACGAGCAGACTGGTCTACAGTAAAAGAGGATAGATCATTAATTGGTGGTTCGATTAAAGGAGGATAAAATATTCCAGAACACAAGTGGTGCAGCATACACAACAACCACGAGCAGACTGGTCTACAGTAAAAGAGGATAGATCATTAATTGGTGATTATATTAATAGAGGATAAAATATTCCAGAACAAAAGTGGCGCAGCATACACAACAACCACGAGCAGACTGGTCTACAGTAAAAGAGGATAGATCATTAATTGGTGGTTCGATTAAAAGAGGATAAAATATTCCAGAACACAAGTGGAGCAGCATACACAACAACCACGAGCAGACTGGTCTACAGTAAAAGAGGATAGATCATTAATTGGTGGTTCGATTAAAAGAGGATAAAATATTCCAGAACACAAGTGGCGCAGCATACACAACAACCACGAGCAGGCTGGTCTACAGTAAAAGAGGATAGATCATTAATTGGTGGTTCGATTAAAAGAGGATAAAATATTCCAGAACACAAGTGGCGCAGCATACACAACAACCACGAGCAGACTGGTCTACAGTAAAAGAGGATAGATCATTAATTGGTGGTTCGATTAAAAGAGGATAAAATATTCCAGAACACAAGTGGCGCAGCATACACAACAACCACGAGCAGGCTGGTCTACAGTAAAAGAGGATAGATCATTAATTGGTGGTTCGATTAAAAGAGGATAAAATATTCCAGAACACAAGTGGCGCAGCATACACAACAACCACGAGCAGACTGGTCTACAGTAAAAGAGGATAGATCATTAATTGGTGGTTCGATTAAAAGAGGATAAAATATTCCAGAACAAAAGTGGCGCAGCATACACAACAACCACGAGCAGACTGGTCTACAGTAAAAGAGGATAGATCATTAATTGGTGGATCGATTAAAAGAGGATAAAATATTCCAGAACAAAAGTGGCGCAGCATACACAACAACCACGAGCAGACTGGTCTACAGTAAAAGAGGATAGATCATTAATTGGTGGTTCGATTAAAAGAGGATAAAATATTCCAGAACACAAGTGGAGCAGCATACACAACAACCACGAGCAGACTGGTCTACAGTAAAAGAGGATAGATCATTAATTGGTGGTTCGATTAAAAGAGGATAAAATATTCCAGAACACAAGTGGCGCAGCATACACAACAACCACGAGCAGGCTGGTCTACAGTAAAAGAGGATAGATCATTAATTGGTGGTTCGATTAATGAGGATAAAATATTCCAGAACACAAGTGGCGCAGCATACACAACAACCACGAGCAGACTGGTCTACAGTAAAAGAGGATAGATCATTAATTGGTGGTTCGATTAAAAGAGGATAAAATATTCCAGAACACAAGTGGCGCAGCATACACAACAACCACGAGCAGGCTGGTCTACAGTAAAAGAGGATAGATCATTAATTGGTGGTTCGATTAAAAGAGGATAAAATATTCCAGAACACAAGTGGCGCAGCATACACAACAACCACGAGCAGACTGGTCTACAGTAAAAGAGGATAGATCATTAATTGGTGGTTCGATTAAAAGAGGATAAAATATTCCAGAACAAAAGTGGCGCAGCATACACAACAACCACGAGCAGACTGGTCTACAGTAAAAGAGGATAGATCATTAATTGGTGGTTCGATTAAAAGAGGATAAAATATTCCAGAACAAAAGTGGCGCAGCATACACAACAACCACGAGCAGACTGGTCTACAGTAAAAGAGGATAGATCATTAATTGGTGGTTCGATTAAAAGAGGATAAAATATTCCAGAACACAAGTGGAGCAGCATACACAACAACCACGAGCAGACTGGTCTACAGTAAAAGAGGATAGCTCATTAATTGGTGGTTCGATTAAAAGAGGATAAAATATTCCAGAACACAAGTGGAGCAGCATACACAACAACCACGAGCAGACTGGTCTACAGTAAAAGAGGATAGCTCATTAATTGGTGGTTCGATTAAAAGAGGATAAAATATTCCAGAACACAAGTGGAGCAGCATACACAACAACCACGAGCAGACTGGTCTACAGTAAAAGAGGATAGATCATTAATTGGTGGTTCGATTAAAGGAGGATAAAATATTCCAGAACACAAGTGGTGCAGCATACACAACAACCACGAGCAGACTGGTCTACAGTAAAAGAGGATAGATCATTAATTGGTGATTATATTAATAGAGGATAAAATATTCCAGAACAAAAGTGGCGCAGCATACACAACAACCACGAGCAGACTGGTCTACAGTAAAAGAGGATAGATCATTAATTGGTGGTTCGATTGAAAGAGGATAAAATATTCCAGAACACAAGTGGAGCAGCATACACAACAACCACGAGCAGACTGGTCTACAGTAAAAGAGGATAGATCATTAATTGGTGGTTCGATTAAAAGAGGATAAAATATTCCAGAACACAAGTGGCGCAGCATACACAACAACCACGAGCAGGCTGGTCTACAGTAAAAGAGGATAGATCATTAATTGGTGGTTCGATTAAAAGAGGATAAAATATTCCAGAACACAAGTGGCGCAGCATACACAACAACCACGAGCAGACTGGTCTACAGTAAAAGAGGATAGATCATTAATTGGTGGTTCGATTAAAAGAGGATAAAATATTCCAGAACACAAGTGGCGCAGCATACACAACAACCACGAGCAGGCTGGTCTACAGTAAAAGAGGATAGATCATTAATTGGTGGTTCGATTAAAAGAGGATAAAATATTCCAGAACACAAGTGGCGCAGCATACACAACAACCACGAGCAGACTGGTCTACAGTAAAAGAGGATAGATCATTAATTGGTGGTTCGATTAAAAGAGGATAAAATATTCCAGAACAAAAGTGGCGCAGCATACACAACAACCACGAGCAGACTGGTCTACAGTAAAAGAGGATAGATCATTAATTGGTGGATCGATTAAAAGAGGATAAAATATTCCAGAACAAAAGTGGCGCAGCATACGCAACAACCACGAGCAGACTGGTCTACAGTAAAAGAGGATAGATCATTAATTGGTGGTTCGATTAAAAGAGGATAAAATATTCCAGAACACAAGTGGAGCAGCATACACAACAACCACGAGCAGACTGGTCTACAGTAAAAGAGGATAGATCATTAATTGGTGGTTCGATTAAAAGAGGATAAAATATTCCAGAACACAAGAGGCGCAGCATACACAACAACCACAAGCCGACTGGTATACAGTAAATGAGGATAGATCATAAATTGGTGGTTCGATTAAAAGAGGATAAAATATTCCAGAACACAAGTGGAGCAGCATACACAACAACCACGAGCAGACTGGTCTACAGTAAAAGAGGATAGATCATTAATTGGTGGTTCGATTAAAAGAGGATAAAATATTCCAGAACAAAAGTGGCGCAGCATACACAACAACCACGAGCAGACTGGTCTACAGTAAAAGAGGATAGATCATTAATTGGTGGTTCGATTAAAAGAGGATAAAATATTCCAGAACACAAGTGGAGCAGCATACACAACAACCACGAGCAGACTGGTCTACAGTAACAGAGGATATATAATTAATTGGTGGTTCGATTAAAAGAGGATAAAATATTCCAGAACACAAGTGGAGCAGCATACACAACAACCACGAGCCGACTGGTCTACAGTAACAGAGGATATATTATTAATTGGTGGTTCGATTAAAAGAGGATAAAATATTCCAGAACACAAGTGGAGCAGCATACACAACAACCACGAGCAGACTGGTCTACAGTAAAAGAGGATAGATCATTAATTGGTGATTCTATTAATAGAGGATAAAAAATTCCAGAACAAAAGTGGCGCAGCATACACAACAACCACGAGCAGACTGGTCTACAGTAAAAGAGGATAGATCATAATTGGTGGTTCGATTAAAAGAGGATAAAATATTCCAGAACACAAGTGGCGCAGCATACACAACAACCACGAGCAGACTGGTCTACTACAGTAAAAGAGGATAGATCATTAATTGGTGGTTCGATTAAAAGAGGATAAAATATTCCAGAACACAAGTGGCGCAGCATACACAACAACCACGAGCAGACTGGTCTACAGTAAAAGAGGATAGATCATTAATTGGTGGTTCGATTAAAAGAGGATAAAATATTCCAGAACACAAGTGGCGCAGCATACACAACAACCACGAGCCGACTGGTCTACAGTAAAAGAGGATAGATCATTAATTGGTGGTTCGATTAAAAGAGGATAAAATATTCCAGAACACAAGTGGCGCAGCATACACAACAACCACGAGCAGACTGGTCTACAGTAAAAGAGGATAGATCATTAATTGGTGGTTCGATTAAAAGAGGATAAAATATTCCAGAACACAATTGGTGCAGCATACACAACAACCGCGAGCCGATTGGTCTACAGTAACAGAGGATATATAATTAATTGGTGTTTCGATTAAAAGAGGATAAAATATTCTAGAACACAAGTGGAGCAGCATACACAACAACCACGAGCCGATTGGTCTACAGTAAAAGAGGATAGATCATTAATTGGTGGTTCGATTAAAGGATGATTAAATATTCCAGAACACAAGTGGCGCAGCATACACAACAACCACGAGCAGACTGGTCTACAGTAAAAGAGGATAGATCATTAATTGGTGGTTCGATTAAAAGAGGATAAAATATTCCAGAACAAAAGTGGCGCAGCATACACAACAACCACGAGCCGATTGGTCTACAGTAAAAGAGGATAGATCATTAATTGGTGGTTCGATTAAAAGAGGAAAAAATATTCCAGAACACAAGTGGTGCAGCATACACAACAACCACGAGCCGACTGGTCTACAGTAAAAGAGGATAGATCATTAATTGGTGGTTCGATGTATTGCCAAATATTATGGTGAAGAAAAATGGATTGTGGTAGGAATTGGCAAAGCATTCTACACACCTACGGACAAACATACACTCACCTCATGGTAAAATATTATTGTTGAGCAAAATGGATTGTTGTAGGTATTGGCAAAGCAGTCTACATACAAACGGGCAAACATACACTCACCTCATGGCAAAATATTATTGTTGAGCAAAATGGATTGTTGTAGGTATTGGCAAAGCAGTCTACATACAAACGGGCAAACATACACTCACCTCATGGGAAAATATTATTGTTGAGCAAAATGGATTGTTGTAGGTATTGGCAAAGCAGTCTACATACAAACGGGCAAACATACACTCACCTCATGGCAAAATATTATTGTTGAGCAAAATGGATTGTTGTAGGTATTGGCAAAGCAGTCTACATACAAACGGGCAAACATACACTCACCTCATGGCAAAATATGAAAGTGGAGCAAAATGTATTGTGGTAGGAATTGGCAAAGCATTCTACACAAGTACGTGGCGCCGTATACTCAATAACCATGAGCAGACTGGTATACAAGAGGAAGATTATTAACTGGTGGTATGTTTAAAGGAGGATTAAACATTCCAGAACACAAGTGGTGCAGCTAGTTTTAATTCTTTACCATACTTTTCACAATATTTCTGTATATAGAAAAGATCACACTTATAAATATATTTTTCCGACATATTTATGATTAGTATTATTTTGTTGTTATTATTATAAATTAATTTCCCTATTCTGAACATAATATAAAAAATATAATAATGAATATTTAATTATGAAAAGTATTAAAAAGTTAGTTCGGTTGGGAAACAAAGTTTGTAAGTTTCCACTTGCTCGAGGAAATAATATACAGTTAAAATTTTGCACTGATGTTAACCACTTTTCATACATATAGATATTATATAGATATTAAAATTAACTTTTACTATCCAGTGTTTGAGTAACAATTTAACGCCAGTGAAGAAGTAATGCAGCAATGAACCTGCTGCTTGCGGGTGAGACATAATAACGTGACTCCACACCCGGGTGAGTACGTTACCAAATTACTTAATCTGGCATGGTGTTATTGGAATTAATATAAACTATTATTTAATACTGTAACAGTACTGGCATAAAAAATAACATACAACCAGACATAGAAGAAGATTTAATGAGCCATATTGAAAAAATTTGTAAGTAATTATATCAACAAACATATTTTGTAGGTTAATAAGAACTATTTCATAGATACCTTATTTCTAATTTTAACTAAATCCATGACCCCGTGCCCGGGTGAGACAGTTGAGTACTGAATAGCGTGACCCCGTGCCCGGGTGAGACAGTTGAGTACTGAATAGCGTGACCCCGCGCCCGGGTGAGACAAGTGAGTACTGAATGGCGTGACCCCGCGCCCGGGCGAGACAGGTGAGTACTGAATGGCGTGATCCCGCGCCCGGGTGAGACAGGTGAGTACTGAATGGCGTGACTCCGCGCCCGGGTGAGACAGGTGAGTACTGAATGGCGTGACCCCGCGCCCGGGCGAGAAGGTGAGTACTGAATGGCGTGACCCCGCGCCCTGGCGAGACAGGTGAGTACTGAATGGCGTGACCCCGCGCCCTGGCGAGACAGGTGAGTACTGAATGGCGTGACCCCGCGCCCGGGTGAGACAGGTGAGTACTGAATGGCATGACCCCGCGCCCGGGCGAGACAGGTGAGTACTGAATGGCGTGACCCCGCGCCCTGGCGAGACAGGTGAGTACTGAATGGCGTGACTCCGCGCCCGGGTGAGACAGGTGAGTACTGAATGGCGTGACCCCGCGCCCGGGCGAGAAGGTGAGTACTGAATGGCGTGACCCCGCGCCCTGGCGAGACAGGTGAGTACTGAATGGCGTGACCCCGCGCCCTGGCGAGACAGGTGAGTACTGAATGGCGTGACCCCGCGCCCGGGTGAGACAGGTGAGTACTGAATGGCGTGACCCCGCGCCCGGGCGAGACAGGTGAGTACTGAATGGCGTGACCCCGCGCCCTGGCGAGACAGGTGAGTACTGAATGGCGTGACCCCGCGCCCTGGCGAGACAGGTGAGTACTGAATGGCGTGACCCTGCGCCCGGGCAAGACAGGTGAGTACTGAATGGCGTGACCCCGCCCCCGGGTAAGACAGGTGAGTACTGAATAGCGTGAACGCGCGCCCGGGCGAGACAGGTGAGTACTGAATAGCGTGACCTCACGCCCTGCGAGGAAGGTATTCCATTACACAATCTGGCATAATGTTTTTAGATTCAATATAAACAATGTTTATTTAAGAATGACAACAAAAATTATCACAAACAAAGCTGACATAGCAGAACATTTAAATGGAACTTCGGAATAAATTATAAGAAATTATAATAATAAACATTTATATATATTTAATAGTTACCTTTTTTTTCTCGAGTTCTTATCTAAATCAGTACACCGTTGTAGTAAAACTAATAATCAGAATTAATATAACAATTAACTGAAATATAGCTATATGATACTATAATGACTGATAATCTTTTTGTTATACACATATTATAATTATCGCCTATAATAACCAAACGTAGAAAATAAAGATAACTTTATTATATATATTGTAGTGCAGCTAAATATATAAATTAATATTTGACTTTTATATATTTATCATATCAATTCAGATACCCGTTTCAAGCAAGAACTATAAAATAATGAATATAATTTCACATTTCAGGGAAATTATATATTATATTGCTATATCTGAATAATATGCAAATTTATACTTTTAGATATGTAATTCTTGTTAATTATACAAATACATTTCAATCCAATATCTAGAAAGAAAGGCCCTAGCAGAAATGGATTTTGAGTAAAGTAATGTTTAATAACATAGAGAGCATCCAGTATGTCATTTATTCTGATATATAATATGACTTGCCACGATCTGACAAGGTTAACATCGCTAGGTGCATTGCCACTACCCCATAACCACTCCCACCCACCTGTCACAAGAAATTAAATGAAATGAATGTTACAACCACAATGCACCCCGATAATAACCCTGCATATTGCAAAGTGCACCCTGATCACCAATATCTAGGTGCACCCCAATATTAATATAATACTTTCCTTGTTTTTTTTTCTAATAATATAATATTTGATCATATAATATGAAAATAACGGATATATATTTCAACAACATAGGATTATGTTAAATATTTGCTATTTACATAGCATTTGACATTAAATATAAATGGGTGCATTTATATTCGGTTATAGCAACTGTAATTTCACAAAAATCTGAAATTATATTAATCATTTTAAAGGTTTTGCTTGAAACGGGTATCTGAATTAATGTGATGAAAATATAAATTACAAATAGTTATTGATATAAAGAGCTGCGCTATAATAGGTATAATAAAGTTGCCTTTATTTAATACAGTTGGTTAATATAGGCAGTAGAAATAATAAGTATATAACAAAAATATTGACAACCATGTATAGAATAATAGAGCTATAATTAACTTAATTGCTATATTAAGAAGGATGATTAGTTATACTACAGTGTACTTATGTAGTTAATTAATAACTCGAAATAAGGTATCTAATTAGTTATTAATTATATATTGCTGATTATTAATAAAATCTCTTTTGCCACATAAAAACGGGCGGGCAGCATGTGTATACTTTTCAATATGTTTATCACAAAAATGTAAAAAACATCACCAGTACCGGAACCGGATATGTGAAAGCATACAATGACTTCATGTCACTAAAATATTACTGCCTTGAAAGTGGAATATAATATGAGATTAAAGTTGAGAAATTAAAGAAACTTTGAGGCGGCCCTATGGTCCACAAAATTATAAAATAAATGGAAAGTTATAGTATATATAAAGTATAGATATATAGTAGTATATATAGTATATATAGTATATATAAAAACAATACTTTAATTAGTAATTAATATGGCTCAGAATATATAATCTTCATATTATGAAGACAATTGTGACATTATTGATTCAATTATGTCTATTAATCATTATCTGATATCAATACATAGTAGCCTCATAGTACTAGTAGGACTTACATACAAAATACTTAATTTTTTCAATTTCTTTTAAATTTTTATAAAAATTAATTAAAATATAAAATATTTATTGTAATTATGTATTATTCAAAATTATATATTATGTAATATTATGTATTTGACAAATATGTACGACAAAGATTCCATAACCATTAGGATATATAATTGAATGTGAATAATGTGTTTATTTAATATAGGTAATAGAATCTAATTAATTAATAATTATAGTAAATACTAGGGAAAAACATTAAAGTTGAGAAAACGGTTGAGGTATAAATTGGGCAAACCTACCCTCACAACGCACTAGGGAAAATATTTTAAGTTGATCAAAGTAATTAATTTAGGTGCAGCATACACAACTACAGTACAAGAAAACTGGTCTGAAATGGATAGAACATTAATTGAACATTGATGGTTTGATTAAAAGATAATAAAATATGCCAGAACACAAGTGGTGCAGCATGTGCGCATATGCACAGGTGCAGCACATACACAAGCGTGTGTATATACACAACAACCACGATAAGACTGGTCTAAAAGAGGGTAGATCATTAATTGGGGTTCGATTAGAAGAGGATAAAATATTCCAGAACACAAGTGGTGCAGCATACAACAACCACAAGCCGACTGGTCTACAGTTAAAGAGGATAGATCATAATTGGTGGTTCGATTAAAGGAGGATAAAATATTCCAGTACACAAGTGGTGCAGCATACACAACAACCACGAGCAGACTGGTCTACAGTAAAAGAGGATAGATCATTAATTGGTGGTTCGATTAAAAGAGGATAAAATATTCCAGAACAAAAGTGGCGCAGCATACACAACAACCACGAGCAGACTGGTCTACAGTAAAAGAGGATAGATCATTAATTGGTGGTTCGATTAAAAGAGGATAAAATATTCCAGAACACAAGTGGTGCAGCATACAGTAAAAGAGGATAGATCATTAATTGGTGGTTCGATTAAAGGAGGATAAAATATTCCAGAACACAAGTGGCGCAGCATACACAACAACCACGAGCAGACTGGTCTACAGTAAAAGAGGATAGATCATTAATTGGTGGTTCGATTAAAAGAGGATAAAATATTCCAGAACACAAGTGGTGCAGCATACAGTAAAAGAGGATAGATCATTAATTGGTGGTTCGATTAAAGGAGGATAAAATATTCCAGAACACAAGTGGCGCAGCATACACAACAACCACAAGCCGACTGGTCTACAGTTAAAGAGGATAGATCATTAATTGGTGGTTCGATTAAAAGAGTATAAAATATTCCAGAACACAAGTGGTGCAGCATACACAACAACCACGAGCAGACTGGTCTACAGTAAAAGAGGATAGATCATTAATTGGTGGTTCGATTAAAAGAGGATAAAATATTCCAGAACACAAGTGGTGCAGCATACACAACAACCACGAGCAGACTGGTCTACAGTAAAAGAGGATAGATCATTAATTGGTGGTTCGATTAAAAGAGGATAAAATTTTCCAGAACACAAGTGGCGCAGCATACACAACAACCACAAGCAGACTGGTCTACAGTAAAAGAGGATAGATCATTAATTGGTGGATCGATTAAAGGAGGATAAAATATTCCAGTACACAAGTGGTGCAGCATACACAACAACCACGAGCAGACTGGTCTAAATTAAAAGAGGGTAGATCATTAATTGGGGTTCGATTAGAAGAGGATAAAATATTCCAGAACACAAGTGGAGCAGCATACAACAACCACAAGCCGACTGGTCTACAGTTAAAGAGGATAGATCATTAATTGGTGGTTCGATTAAAAGAGGATAATATATTCCAGAACACAAGAGGTGCAGCATACACAACAACCACGAGCCGATTGGTCTACAGTAAAAGAGGATAGATCATAATTGGTGGTTCGATTAAAACAGGGTTAAATATTCCAGAACACAAATGGCGCAGCATACACAACAACCACGAGCAGTGAGCTGCTGTATGAAATGTGGAAAATAAATATCTGGTTAATAAATTATAAGATACAAGAATATTAGAATGATTACATTCATTGGTTACAGCTTTGCAAAGTCGACAATGACGTGCAGGTGGGATCGAACTGGTTACTCCATGGTGGAAGTTTAACGCCAATAATAAAGGAAAATGGCGCCATAAAAAATTAAGAACTGGCAAATAAATCCTTACATATTTAAAATGATGATGAAATTCATATAAAACGATAAACAATAAGTAACTACTGGCACTAAATTTTTTTTAAAACTATTTAGTTTTATAAAAAAGTAGGCTAATTAAGATAGATATAACTAAGATTATCCAAATATTGTACAATAAATATTTGTATATGTGTATTGTGTACAGGTTGTGTAAATGATTTCGCACACACACCCCAGTTTGTACTACTTTTACATTATGATAAACCGTCATTAAAATGATATTTTGGAGTTTTTATTTGTTTTATTTTATTTTTTTTCTATATTTTATGGCAAGTTTATTTTTTATATTTTTTTATATACGTAAATATTAATTATTAATATATTAATATATATTTTTAAAAGTAATTAGAATAATTATATTTAATTATGTAAGCCTAAGTATCAATTAAAGTATATTTATTTATATATATATGTATAGTACATATATAGTATATATAGTAGATATATAGTACGTATATATATAACAGTAAATTTATACTGCTACTTTTACTAGGCCTATAGGCCCAACGAAATTAATTAACGCCATGACGAACCTGCATACAATAATGACATTTTGGTTTTTTAATTTAATTTATTTTCTTTTTTCTATTTTATGGCAATGTTATTTATTTTTTTTATTTTTTCATGTAATTTATTTAAAATCGTAAATATTACTTAAGAAATTAATTAGGATATTAACATTTTATTTAAGTAAGTAATTAATTAATTAGGCCTACCAGTATAAAAAGAATAAACTTTTAGAACGCGCAGCATAGGCCTACACAAAAACAAAGTTTTTATGATAAAGAAAACTATGGGGCGTATTGAGGCAGATAATTATATCAAATTTGAAATTTATTTGCTAAGTGCAATGTCGATGGCCTGCTTTAGGGCCATATAAAACTTACCTTGAGATTTTATACAGAGATGGATTAGGTCTTGATTTAGGACGGCGCTGGGATCCTGCGGTTCAACACTTAAACCTTTAACGGCTAGAGTGGAACCGAATGTCGTAGAATCTAGATATCTTCGCATTTCCTGGTTCAGGGCTAAGCGATCTGCCTCATAAGTTGAGGGGCACTTTCGAAAT
>JAUCBJ010009109.1:83214-127999 GCA_032718475.1 Nemertoderma westbladi | reverse complement strand
GCAACTCAAACTCTAGAATATAATATATCATAAATATTAACCAAACTCAAGAACACGTATTATTGTGCAATACTACTACTACTAATACTACTGTTGTTAAAATTTATCTTTCAAACCCAGTAAAGTAACTAAATGTTTATACCGATCGTTAATTTCATCAAAAGATTTATCAGGAATAACCTTAGCAATTGCAGTGTAGGCCTCAGAGCTAGACCCCGTTGGCATTAGCATCTTTAGAATCAATTTATCACCTACCCTGGACCATTTTCGGACTTTGTCAGCCATGTCGGCTATTTCTAAAGTACAATCTATTGCAGGAGTTGTTGCTACTGAAGCTGCTGGTTTAGATTTGGTGGAGTCAATATGGCTAATGTTTGCTGGTTCATTGAGCTCACCGCTGGCTCTGTTGTTTACCGTGTCTGTTTCCTCACAATCTCGAATATCAATATCGTACTCATGTGTTGGACCTTCGTCAACAACTTCCATTATGTCATCGTCGCAGAAGTCATCATCATCATCGTCATCATACGATGCACTACTGATCGAGTCTGCACATTCATCAACCTTATTATCGTCAATGTCGTCATCTTCTAAGGTAAAAGCCATGTCGCAGTCGGTGGGAGCATCATCAAGGCCCTCCATCGCATCGTCAGCTTTATCAGTGGAAACAGCCGTGACCAAGTCCTTCCCACTACTACTGTGTGCTAATAATTCTGAAGTATAATTTCCTGATCCACCACTCGACCGCAACATTCGGTTCATTCTCGCCCTTCTCAACTTATAATTAACAAATGATGACCTCTTCCTTGTCAAGAATGATTGCCTGAATATTGTTTTTCTGCAATTTATACAATGTATTTTTCGAGATGACATAATCGTTCCCCTTTCTTTAAAGTGACAAGAACATAAACACAGGGGAGTTCCATATTTAAAGTAACTCGCTATGAAACTATCAGTTAGGTCAATAACTTCCACCCCTTTTTTATTGCAAATTTTATCATCGTTCAAAGAAACAAACTCTGTTATGCCACTTAAGCAACATGGTGGAGGTTTGGCATTAACATCATGCTGGGCTATATATTGCTTGATCAAGGCAAAATTTTGCGATGATTTTAGAGATTCGAGGAGCTGTTCACCAGTTGCTGTTGCATTTGCAAGTTCTTTTAGCAGTTCCATGCTTTTATCAGTGTTATTTGCAGCTATAAGTTCTATAATATCAAATGCAATCTTACTGTTTGTTACGTTTTCTAATGATATCCCGATATCAAATGCCTCTTCAACTGACAACAAACACATAAAGTCCTCTAACAAATCTCCGAAGTCATTTACAATAAGGTCGTTGAACTGCATAAATACATTATCAATTGTTATACTACTATCTTCAGTTAATCGCGACAAGGTTTTCAAGCAGTCGCAGTACAGTGTTTTTGGAAGCGATTGCTCCATGCGTTCTATAAACCATTCTGCCAATCTGTAGTTCGTCTGCTCATGTACCTCCAACTTTGTATATTTTGATGACCTTCTGTATTGCGGTTTAAATCGTTGTATTAGAGGTGGCGACTTATTTCCTTTCGCAGTTGTTTCAGAGAGTTGATCCTTATCACAATGTTGAGCGCCTGTTTCTGAATAGGTTAGATTTACAGAATCATTACTACCTTCTTGTTGTTTGCTGCAGATCGATGATGCCAACATTTCACTCTCGACTTCAGCTTCCTCAGTAATGATTTCGTTAGTATGTTGCAAACATTCAGACTGACTGCACCTATTGGTAATTATATCATCAGAGGTACTAATATCTGAATTATTACAATTAATAATTGCATTTATATGCATATCATCACGACTATTGTCTCTGTCATTGCCTGTAAATGATTCGGTTGGTTGGGTATAGTTATCAGCATCTCTGCTGTTAGTCACAATAGATACAGGTGCCAGTACAGGTACATGTGATGATTGTAACCCTTCATTTGTATTATCTGGGTTTAATAATGAAACAGGTGTGAGTTTATCAACCAAGGTTTCATCCATAATTGTATCCTGTACAACATTTCTACTCACATGATTTTTTAGTAGTTCATATGGGTAGCTGGCTACCATCTTGAGTATATCTTCATCACTAGCTTGGTTGATATTGTTGGTAGTATAATTACTGTTAGTAAACGATTGATTAGTGAAAGTTGAGGTTAGTTGTGATTCATTTAAGGGTAGTACGCATTCCTGTGTTTCCAACACTGCCCCATTTGGCTCTGGGTTGTTTACAACAGGTTGTTTGCAACTATCCCCTTTATCATTTATTACTGGATACGGAATGATGGTGTAAATGTTATCATCATGTGATGATGTTGGTGTGGCAACATAAATGAGGGGCGACGAAATTGGTAGCATTATAGGGCTGCTGACTGCAATCTCCTCAACCTCACTACAACCGCTAGTTACACTGTTGTTATTGTTTACTGTAGTTTCTTCAACACTGTTATTGCGTTCTTTTTTCCATCGATCACCCTTTTTAATGTCATATTTATAAGTATAAACCCATAATGGAATGTGTTGTTTTGCCATCTGAATGGGGGGTATAATGGCACACTCTGCAACAAATTTAATATTCATGATAAATGGTTTCAATAAATTATGATCATTCAAATATTTCACTGGGTTATCAAGTGATGCACGTGAGGTTAAATTTTTAATTCGAATTCGTAGCTGCTGTGGACTCCGTGATGGCATACGCTTTGATACCATATTGTATATGCAGCGGTTTCGATCTTGTTTAGATGATGACTTTAAATGAAATAAATGAAATGCTATGAGGTGGTCCTCAGCATCAGTAAATATGACGCGAGCATCACCCCCCTCACCTCGTGGACCTCCCAGAGGCAAAAGTTCCGGGTACATAAACACTCTACTGTGGCAAATAATATGTATAACATCCACAGGCAAAGGCTGTAGAAATCGGTATCGTTTTCTTTGCTCCATTTTATTTGGTAGGCTGAGTTGGCGAAACATATGGGAACCCCAGTAGTTGTTACTGCCCTGGATATCTCTAAAAGGGTTCTCAGTCTTTTCCATGTTGGTACTCTCTTCTAATTTCAATGGCATAAACCTGGCACCAGAATCGCATTGTTCAGTTAGATCATCACCATCAAATGAGTCATTGTTGGATATTTCCTGGTAACTGTTTATTATTTCAACAGCTTCATCCAAGGAAGGTATATCCCATATGGATTTTATCATTAAACCTGTTTGGGGAATTACATTATAAAATGGATTCTTCAGATAACTCCAACAATCTAGATATAAAAGCATAGTCTTACAGTCTTTTGCAGCTTGTTTGTAAACTCCATTAATGCACACAAGGTATGTTTGACATAGCAATTGGACATGCATTTGCAACTGTTGTTTTAGACATTCTCTGTTATAATATTCTTGTTGGGGTGTCAATGTAATCACCTCTGGAGTTAATAGATTGTTGGTGTTGGATGTATGTAATTCTGCTATCTGTGTTTCTGGAGCCACAGCCCTGAGGAGAAGGAGTTGGCGTTTAACAGTGTCTACCTTTCTGCTTGGATTATTATCATTTAGAAGTGGTGTGGTCGTGGTATCATCATCTTCATCTTGCATATTATTGTAACATGTTAGTGAATTCCCCTTAATGTCATTTATCATGTCTTCAATAAGATCATTAAGTTCACCTTTTGAAATCTTTACTGCTCTGTCATCTCGAAATTCCTCTGGATCACTTTCATCATTTAAATCTTCACCAGTATCATCCATAACATTATACTCTTCATCTGACTCATCACTCTCATTCCAAAATGATGGATCAATAACTGAAGTTAAAAATTCCAAATAATCACTCTGCTCTTTAGGACTTGAACTATGATGCCATTGGTCCGTTTCTCGTTCTGTGAACAATTCACAATGGGGTATCTCTTTTGCTTCATCTTGTGTTTCATCACTTTCAGTATCTTGTGTTTCTACTACTTCATCATCTAAAATATCAGAATTCATCAATAAATTAATAAATTCTTCATCAGTTATATGTTTTTGTGACCGTGTTCTTATTGCTAATTTTGTTTTGTCATTATCAACATCATATTGTATGGTGCTTGAATCTTCATTTGCACAAGAATCTTCCAT
This sequence comes from Nemertoderma westbladi, assembly GCA_032718475.1. Classification (NCBI taxonomy): domain Eukaryota; kingdom Metazoa; phylum Xenacoelomorpha; order Nemertodermatida; family Nemertodermatidae; genus Nemertoderma; species Nemertoderma westbladi. Next base: position 123,862 of record JAUCBJ010009109.1, on the reverse strand, counting down.
CACAACTGTAGATATAAATGAAGTTGATTGAGATATTTCACCATTATCATCTTCATCATCAACATATTCATCGGGTCTGAAATCCTGATCAGAATCATCATCATCAGAAAGTGGTAACTCAGTAAATATGCAGTCACTGGAACTCTTTTCATTTAATGGGACATGCCAAACATCAGCTGGGAGATTTTGTTGTTCAGCAACTAGCTTTAGTCGCGAGCGCGTCATTTTAGGTTCGTATTTTGCTGGTGGTAGTTCAACTTCATTTGCAGAACCTCTCACCATATCCCAGACTATTTCATTCCTACATACCTGCTTTATTAATTCCTCAACATTTTCATCAGACAATTTAAACCGTTTAGCATTCATTGTTAGCTTATTATTTAATTCACTATCATCTACAAATTCTTCAGTTGATATTCGCTTTCTCTTCATACTACTAACATCTATAGTCAACTCACCACGTTCTTCGAAAGGTTCAGAATTATAACTCAGAGAAGCAGTATGGTTTGTTCCTGTCTCGTCTATAACATATGGTGGTGGTGCTTTTTCATGCTGCAATATGGGATTTTTCGTTGGGGTGGGTCTTTTATACAAAATAGGTAATGGTGGAAGTTGAGGTGTTTGTGTGGATTGTGACATGAAATAATCAGGGAATTCGTTTATTTTGAGTTGATTCTTTTTATAGAATTGTTTTAAGCCACGCTGTTGTCTAACTCTTGGTTTGTATTTTGGCTGACAATGAATATGCTGCTCTAATTCTGTAAGAGTGCTGTCCAAATGGAATGTGGTATCATTTGAGATAGAATGTGCTGCATCGGAGTTCTTTTCTGGATCTGGATGTTCGACTGTCTCAACCTGAAATTCAAAACCAGCTTCACTTTCATTAGTGATATCTAAGTTACTAGTTATACTTTTACAGTTATTACTTGCTTCATCATATATTATGGGGTCAATAGCATCCCCCAATCTTTGTAATGTGCTGTCCAAATCAAATTCCGAATTTGCATTTACAGCTGAATGAATATGCACCTTTTGTTTGTCACCTTGTAGGGCTTCAATGTTGGGAGTAGCTATCGCTGTGGTTTCATTTGTAACTATGCCTCCAAATGCATCTAGTGTGTCTTCTACATTGAATGTGTCACATGATCCCTTTTTTGAAGTTAGTGAACAAGAATCCGCGTGAGAATGATTGGTAGCATCGTCATTTTCTAGACATGTAAGGGTCGATTCTAAATTAAATCTTAAACTGGAAACATTAGGTGCTGACAATTTGGAAATTGGTTTTGTTGCAATGCCATTGCTTATTTTTTTTCTCATTGGAAACAAAGCACTTTGTAAACCCCTTCTAGGAGAGCAGTTTTGCAATAGTGGTACATATGATGATTTGTTGGAAGAAACAATGATGCTATCATCACCAGTTGTTGCTACAATTGAATCTCTTATCATGGGATTATCACTCTCATTACCTGGTAATCCTCCTGCTAAAACGTTAAGTGTAGCATCTAAGTCAAAGCGCTGTGTGTTGTAATTGTCAGTCTTGGAGTCTTCATTAGACATAATATTGGAAGGATAATTTAACTTTGCATTGCTAGCAATAAATCCATTACCGGCAGTTTGAATTATTTTAACAGGCCCGTTTTGTTTGCGTCTAGAGTTCGTTGTACTACTGCGTGCTGTATAATTATCAGTTTCCGTATGTTCTCTCTCACCCATTTAATATGTTACAATATATCAACAAAAATAGCCAGTATATAAATTATCAGTTTCCGTATGTTCTCTCTCATCCATTTAATATGTTACAATATATCAACAAAAATAGCCAGTATATAAATGACCATTAAAAAAATATATAATAACTAGGCCTAAACATTGATTATACACTACAGCAGTAGGTAAACTATAACATTATAAAATACAGTGCCTGTTTGGCAGAAGGCAGGATACAGGGATAGGACTGTAGGATGTATTACAGGAAGAATATGGCAAGATAGTTCAGTAGTTTAGGGCCTACTAATAAATCATTGCTTCAGGTACCTTTAGTTGAGAAGTATTCAGAGCCAGACTACCATATCATTAGGTGAATATTATAACTTTTGTTGGGCACAGAGCACACGCACAGCTTTGGTTAGAGCGTCAGACTTACAACCCGGAGGTCACCAGTTTGATCCCACCTGGACGTGGACGTCATTGCCGACTTTGCAAAGCTGTGCCCAACAAAAGTTGTAAATATGAAACCACTCATTCACCCATAACACCAATAGGCAGAAACTAATAAATTATAAAAATATAGGTGAATAGAATAGGACCGGTAATGGGCTTCCTTTAGAATTACAAGGGTTAGGGGAAAGGGAATGCTTTTTCATGGGAAAGGGTACCGGGACCGGTACCCACGTACCGCCGGTACCGGTACCGGACCTCAGCTATCAGTCTGTCAATGTTATCAATATACAGCAATACCGACTACACCAGACAGCCAGACTGCCAGAGGGGAGTGGATTTAATACCGCATGTACCGGTACAATACGGCATCGGTCAGTCAGTCAAAGTCCCACCTTGGTCAGTCGCACAGTCCGTGTATGGTATAGACATAGTGGTTAAACCAGTCAGCCAGTTGCCTTGCTGCCTTGAATCCACATCCCCCTGTCCCTGGAAGTCGAGGTCTGGCAGTCTGGAGGTCGTGCGGTCGTGGATTAGATCACATCCTGGTTTCCAGGAGTCGGGCAGTCCAGATAGCCAGAGCAGTTTTCGTTTCGGCACGAATGCTTTAAAGAGATATATAGAGACCTACCAGACGCTATCACTGAAGCGAAGGCTGAATGACATGGCTGCATGCTGGCATGGAATGGAATGACTGCAGGGCTACAGGCTTCTATGGCAGTATGTCGTCAGCACCTGACTGCCTGAGGTCGTATCGGTCTGTCACTGTCGGTATATAGGTAATATTATGCATCAGGCTGATGGGCACTGCTGCACTGGGCAGATGGCAGGATGGGTCGGGTTCGGGTACCGGTAGTCATCCACGCTCAGGCTCAACACCTAAAACTGCCATGCTGCCTAAGAAGGCCTACTGAAGTATGCCAATGTACCCTAGCCTAAGTCATAGAGTCATAGCAGCAGACTTCAGGAATGGCAGTTTTAAAAATGTAGGCCTACACAGGCCCCTCAGGCCTGGACTACAGACTATATACTGATAGAAGTACCGTTAAAGGCATGACAGCATAAGATGGTTAGATAGATATGCAATGCATACTACATACAGTCAGACACTCCAGCACTCAACAGCTCAAACTATCAGACAGCTGTAGATAAAAGGAACCGAACCAAAACAATAGTAAAATTTCCCCAAAATACCCCAAAAGTGCTAAAAGATTACCCCAAAATAAGCCAACAATGTTTATTAACGGTGATGGAAAGGAGCAGGTTACAGTGGCAGCTTATTCTAACCAAAACAATAAACGAAAGTGAAGGAAATATTTTAAATTTTTTTGGGGTACTGGCGGTAGGCCTAATTCGTCATTTTGCAATATTTTGAGGGTGTAAACGTTACGCCGACAGCCGACAACCGACAGCCGATGACCGACAACCGAAGCCGACAGCCAACAACCGAAGCCGACAACCGACAGCCAACAACCGACAGTTTTAACTTTTCGGTCGATATATTGTATATTATATTATATATGTAGCGGCCACCCTAGAAACGGACCTTAGCGTAGGAATGTAATTTTTGTTTTATTGCTTCATTCGATGCAGAATTTTCCGTAGAATTCGAAAATGAAAACGGCTAAGCGAGATCTTGTTTGGTTCGTGAGATATGGCCGTTTTTCTAAAACACTTTTCGAATAATTTTTGACATTTTTGTCAAAAAGTTGAAAATTTTAATTTGGCTCATTTTGACTCAAATCGGCCGATTTTAGCTCAAATTGGCATATATTGCATATATATATGTATCTCACATGCAGCCATAATGCCGGTTTTACCCGATTGGGTAAAGTCTTATGGCTGCATCATATATAAGACAATGGCCTTATGGTCACAAAAATGGCCTTATGGTCACATGCAGCCATAAGAGATGACCGGCCTTATGGCTTCATATTTCCCGATAGGGAATTGGAGGAACCATATATCTGGCACAATTGGCTATATAAATTATGTTATATTATATATTTAGCTGAAACTTTTATTTTTTTTAAATGACTTATGGCTGCATGGAAATAATTTACCCTGCAGCCATAAGGCCATTTGCGCCCACGCTTATGGCTGCAAATTAAATGATAAAATAAAACATGCAGCCATAAGCAATCAGGTAATAGATGGACTTTATAGCTGGCTGTATGATTTATTTTATCTTTGTTCGTGTCTCTTAAGATTTTCATGAAAAATTTGACAAAATATTTCTACAATCATATTTCAAACAAATTGAAAGAGAATTGAAATTATGGGTTTCTATGCCAAATTTTTTTTGCTTAAGAGGCTTAACCTTTTTAGACAAATAAATGTTAATGTTAAATTAATGACAATGTCATAGGTAGGTGAAAATGGCCTCACCACATATATTTTATTTCTCGAGTTATAATACTGTAGCTAGCTAGCTAGCTGTCTTTTCATGTCCATCATGTTGGTTTGTCCATCAAAATGTTAGACGGCATACCAACAATCTAAAATAGAACAACGACGACGTTATTCTAAAATATTCGCCATTATTTGGGATTTCCTGGACGAAATTTTTTGTCTGTCTGAACATCAATACTGACATAACATACAAACAGTTTCATTGCAGCCAATCAATAATGCTAACATCGGAAATGAAATCCGAGACCAGGTAAACCTCATAAGATTTTAACTATGTGGTACGATATAATATCTTTTAACATACGGATTGACAGACAAACGTAAAGACAGACAGACAGTTGAGATGCCACCAAACATGAAAAATGATATCGAAAATAAGACAGACACCAAGAAAATGGAATCAGGACAATTCAATCCCGGTCAATTCGGTCCCTTTAATTTAGTGTTTTGGGACCTAATTGACCGGATACTGACTTAGAAAAATCGGTCCCATAACATACATATTTAATGGGACCGAATTTTCCAGGACCAAATTAAATTAAATTAAGCTATTGATTTAATTCGTTTTTATTCTTGAATTTATTATACATATTAATATCATGCTAAATAAGTATATAAATATTTGTAATTCAATTTTCATATTAAATTGTTTTTGGTCCGAATTATATTTCTATCAAGATACGGACTATTCGGTACCGGACAATTCGGTCCCAGACAATTCGGTCCCAGAAAATTCGGTCCTAGGAGAATTCGTTCCCGGACAATTCGGTACCGGACAATTCGGTCCCAGACAATTCGGTCCCAGAAAATTCGGTCCTAGGACAATTCGTCCCGAACAATTCGGTACCGGACAATTCGGTCCCAGAAAACTTGCTTTTTGTAGGGTGATATATGATATTTTGACAGTCAAACAGTCAAAGTGACATAAAACATGAGAATTGATATTGGAATGAAATCAGAGAACAATAAAAAGCACGTATCGAATTTTTTTGTTTTGCGGTGTGTTAAAATATATTTTGACTGACATATTGACAGATAAACGGACAGACGTACAAACTGTAAAATTGTTGCCAAACATTGAAACTGATACCGCAAATGAATTCAGAGTCCAAAAACAGACATTCCCAAGATTTAAGCTTTATAGGGTGTCATATTGTATTTTGACAGACAGATTGACAAACAAACGGACAGAATTACAAACTGTAAAATTGCTGCCAAACATTGAAACTGATACCGTAAATGAAGTCAGAGTCCAAGAAAACTGACATTCACAGGATTTTAGAATTTGCAGGGTGTCATATTGTATTTTGACAGACAGATCGACTGATAAACGGACAGACAAACAAACTGTTCAATTGCTGCCAAACATGAAATCTGATACACTAAATGAAGTCAGAGTCCAAGAAAACAGACATTCCCGGGATGTTAGCTTTGTATGGTGTCATATTGTATTTTGACAGACAGATTGACAGACAAACGGACAGACTTACAAACTGTAAAATTGCTGCCAAACATGGAAACTGATACCGTAAATGAAGTCAGAGTCCAAGAAAACAGACATTCACAGGATTTTAGAATTTGCAGGGTGTCATATTGTATTTTGATAGACAGATCGACTGATAAACGGACAGACAAACAAACTGTTCAATTGCTGCCAAACATGAAATCTGATACACTAAATGAAGTCAGAGTCCAAGAAAACAGACATTCCCGGGATGTTAGCTTGTATGGTGTCATATTGTATTTTGACAGACAGATTGACTGACAAACGGACAGACATACAAACTGTACAATACTGCCAAACATGACAACTGATACAGTAAATGAATTCAGAGTCCAAGAAAACAGACATTCCCGATATTTTAGCTTTGTATGGTGTGATATTGTATTTTGACAGACAGATTGACTGACAAACGGACAGACATAATAAACTGTTCAATTGCTGCCAAACATGAAAACTGATACAGTAAATGAAGTCAGAGTCCAAGAAAACAGACATTCCCGGGATTTTAGCTTTGTATGGTGTCATATTGTATTTTGACAGACACATCGACTGACAAACGGACAGACATACAAACTGTTCAATTGCTGCCAAACATGAAAACTGATACAGTAAATGAAGTCAGAGTCCAAGAAAACAGACATTCCCGGGATTTTAGCTTTGTATGGTGTCATATTGTATTTTGACAGACACATTGACTGACAAACGGACAGACATACAAACTGTTCAATTGCTGCCAAACATGAAAACTGATACAGTAAATGAAGTCAGAGTCCAAGAAAACAGACATTCCCGGGATTTTAGCTTTGTGTGGTGTCATATTGTATTTTGACAGACACATTGACTGACAAACGGACAGACATACAAACTGTTCAATTGCTGCCAAACATGAAAACTGATGCAGTAAATGAAGCCAGAGTCCAAGAAAACAGACATTCCCGGGATTTTAGCTTTGTATGGTGTCATATTGTATTTTGACAGACAGATCGACTGACAAACGGACAGACATACAAACTTTACAAATGCTGCCAAACATCAAAACTGATGAAAACTGATATGGGAAATGACATCAGTGATGAAAATCTACATATGGAAAATTTTAGCTGTCTGGTCTAATATATTGTATATGGATATGAGCCCCAGCAAATGTCGGTACACATATAGATTAATTGCTACAAGCAGATAATAATTGATGAAACTTTTATACCCAATATTTCTTCTACCTTTCTATTGGTATCAACAAACATCTATAACTACTACTACTACTATCGGCATGTTGCATTGCGGCTGCGTTAATTATATCAAATATATTAAGAAAGATGTGTCGGCTTGTCAATAAAATTGCTCCACCTCAACTCCCTATCACCCATGACATTTGGTAGATAATCCGTATCTTCAAGTCCAGTGTCCTTTTAAATGCGTCTCATAAAAGTCATGGGCTTACCACCATACATAGTCGTTCCATGAGGCCGCCAAAGCACAAGATTATGCACAGGCTGGTCCACACGGTGAAAACAATGTCCTACAAGGCGGTGGCAGCTCAGTTCAAGTAAAAGCTTGCGGGGACTAATAAAACACTTCCGATGTTGTTCAGAGTCTGGTTATGGAGATGTGTTCGTTCTTCTTGACACAATGACCCCGGCGTAGCATTATTGTGAATGTGCCATCCAGAGGTTTTGTATACTCTGCAGTAAGTGAGAGACCAGCATGGACTCCCATCTAAGAAGGCTGTCTCTACTGCTGCCCTAAATAAACTCTAAAAGGTTTACGTGCGATATCAACATTTGGTACATTTGCAACAATATTATGCGAACTTTTCAGAGTTCTGGTGTTTTACTCGTAACGTAGTAAAGTACCTTATTGCTGCTTGCGGCCTATAGGACGAACGTACTTATACTTCTATAACTAACTATCACTAACTTAGTAAATAATCTCTTAAACACGTCTGCATTCTTCTGCATAGCTTCATAGCAACCATTATATGCTAATTTTATGATTGTCTACCGTAACTTTGATGTATTAACTGCAATTAATTAGTGATACAAATTAAATTGGATATGAATTACATCAATATTTCTAATTATTCCAATATCAAGTAATGAAAACTTTAAAAAAATCGGAATTACTCGAACTTTTCTGAGAATTATATGTTTAGATAAACCAGCCCACACTAAATTACAACTCTTTTCTGGAATACAGTTTAAATAAAACGTGCAGCCATAAGCACTAGAACTTTCAATACAGTTGCATGCATTATTATAAATAATATTGGGTTTATTGTAAGTCTTATTATACTGTTATACGGTTACATATCATATTTCATCCTTATTCAAGTGCCTCAAACTATTTAGATAGACCAGCCATTACATGTAAACTCACGTCTGAGATAAAGTTTAAATAAAACATGCAGCCTTACGTAATAGAGCTGTCTTATGGTTGCATTTCATATTATAATAATAATTATTATGTTTTTTTATGTCATATTTTGGTCAATTAATAAATACAATATTATATATTATGGTTAAATTAGTTAGTTAGTTAAATTATTTAAATGATTTAATCAATTGAAAATATAAAAGAAATGAAAGTACAATAATTTTTAGTTACTAATTTCATCAAAGAGTCTGTTTAATTAATAACTGCAATGAATTGGTTTTATGGCTGCATGTTTTATATAATCTATAGTTAATTTTGATAAAGGACAGGCGCCGTATTTTTAGTTCTCACTAACCACAGGTTGTCTGGCTAGATAGCACAAACTTCACACTAAATATTGGTACAGAGAGACAAAAGATAGACAAATGGGACGGTTGCAGTAGAAAGGGCACATGGCCCAAAGTTCAAAGCTTTAGAATACATCTCTGAAACTACCGGACTAATAGATCGACTGACAAACGGACAGACATACAAACTTTACAAATGCTGCCAAACAGGAAAACTGATGCCGCAAATGTGATACGGTAAATGAAGTCAAAGTCGAAGAAAACATAAATTCTCAGGATTTTAGCATTTGTAGGGTTTCGTATTGTATTTTGACAGACAGATCGACTGACAAACGGACAAACGTATACAAACTGAACAAATGCAGCTAAACAGGAAAACTAATACCGTAAATGAAGTCAGAGTCCAAGAAAACAGACATTCCCGGGATTTTAGCTTTGTATGGTGTCATATTGTATTTTGACAGACAGATTGACTGACAAACGGACAGACATACAAACTGTACAATGCTGCCAAACATGAAAACTGACACGGTAAATGAAGTCAGAGTCCAAGAAAACAGACATTCTCGGGATTTTAGAATTTGAAGGGTGTCATATTGTATTTTGACAGACACATCGACTGACAAACGGACAGACATACAAACTGTTAAATTGCTGCCAAACATGACAACTGAAACAGTAAATGAAGTCAGAGTCCAAGAAAACAGATATTCCCGGGATTTTAGCTTTGTATGGTGTTATATTGTATTTTGACAGACAGATTGACTGACAAACGGACAGTCATAATAAACTGTTCAATTGCTGCCAAACATGAAAACTGATAAGGTAAATGAAGTCAGAGTCCAAGAAAACAGACATTCTCAGGATTTTAGCATTTGTAGGGTATCATATTGTATTTTGACAGACAGATCGACTGACAAACGGACAGACATACAAACTGTACAAATGCTGCCAAACATGAAAACTGATACGGTAAATGAAGTCAGAGTGCAAGAAAACAGACATTCCCAGGATTTTAGCTTTGTAGGGTGTCATATTGTATTTTGACGGACAGATCGACTGACAAACGGACAGACGTATACAAACTGTACAAATTCTGCCAAACTTGAAAACTGATACCGTACATGAAGTTGGAATTTAAGAAAACAGACATTCCCAAGATTTAAGCTTTATAGGGTGTCATATTGTATTTTGACAGACAGATCGACTGACAAACGGACAGACGTATACAAACTGTACAAATGCTGCCAAACATCAATTAACTGATACCGTAAATGAAGTCTGAGTCAAAGAAAACAGTCATTACCGTGATTTTAGCTTTGTAAGGTGTCATATTGTTTTTTGACAAACGAACAGACATACAAACTGTAAAAATGCCGCCAAACTTGAAAACTGATATGGGAAATGAAATCAGTGATGAAAAAACTACATATGGAAGATTTTAGCTGTCTGGTCTAATATATTGTATATGGATATGAGCCCCGGCAAATGTCGGTACAAATATAGATTAATTATTGCTACAATCAGATAATAATTGATTAAACTTTTATACCCAATATTTCTTCTACCTTTCTATTGGTATCAACAAACATCTATAACTACTAATACTACTATCGGCATGTTGCATTGCGGCTGCATTAATTATATCAAATATTAAGAAAGATGTGTCGGCTTGTCGATAAAATTGCTCCACCTCAACTCCCTATCACCCATGACATTTGCTACATCATCCGCATCTTCAAGTCCAGTGTTCTTTAAAATGCGTCTCAAGAAAGTCATGGGAAAGTCATCATACATAGTTGTTCCATGAGGCCGCCAAAGCACAAGATTATGCACAGGCTGGTCCACACGGTGAAAGCAATGTCCTACAAGGCGGTGGCAGCTCAGTTCAAGTAAAAGCTTTCGGAGACTAATGAAACACTTCCGATGTTGTTCACAGTCTGGTTATGGAGATGTGTTCGTTCTTCTTGACACAATGACCCCGGCGTAGCATTATTGTGAATGTGCCATCCAGAGGTTTTGTATACTCTGCAGTCAGTCAGAGACCAGCATGGACTCCCATCTAAGAAGGCTGTCTCTACTGCTGCCCTAAATAAACTCTAAAAGGTTCACGTGTGATATCAACAATTTGTACATTTGCAACAATATTATGCGAACTTTTCAGAGTTCTGGTGTTTTACTCTTAACGCAGTAAAGTACCTTATTGCAGCGTTGCGGCCTATAGGACGAACGTACTTATACTTCTATAACTAACTATCACTAACTTAGTAATAATAATCTCTTAAACACGTCTGTTTCTTCTGCATAGCTTCATAGCAACTATTATATGCTAATTTTATAATTGTTTACCGTAACATTGTTGTAATAACTGCAATTAATTAGTGATACAAATTAAATTGGATATGAATTACATCAATATTCCTAATTATTCCAATATCAAGTAATGAAAACTTTAAAAAAATCGGAATTACTCGAACTTTTCTGAGAATTATCTGTTTAGATAAACCAGCCCACATTAAATTACAACTCTTTTCTGGAATACAGTTTAAATAAAACGTGCAGCCATAAGCACTAGAACTTTCAATACAGTTGCATGCATTATTATAAATAATATTAGGTTTATTTTAAGTCTTATTATACTGTTATACGGTTACATATCATATTTCAACCTTAATTCAAGTGTCTCAATCTATTTAGATAAACCAGCCATTACATGTAAACTCACGTCTGAGATAAAGTTTAAATAAAACATGCAGCCTTAAGTAATGGGGCTGTCTTATGGTTGCATGTCATATTATAATAATAATTATTATGTTTTTTTTATGTCATATTTTGGTCAATTAATTAATACAATATTATAAATGGTTAAATTAGTTAGTTAGTTGAATTATTTAAATGATTTAATCCCTTGAGAATATAAAAGAAATGAAAGTACAATAATTTGTAGTTACTAATTTCATCAAAGAGTCTGTTTAATTAATAACTGCAATGAATTGGTTTTATGGCTGCATGTTTTATATAATCTATAGTTAATTTTGAGAAAGGACAGGCGCCGTATTTTTAGTTCTCACTAACCACAGGTTCTCTGGCTAGATAGCACAAACTTCACACTAAATATTGGTACAGAGAGACAAAAGATAGACAAATGGGACGGTTGCAGTAGAAAGGGCACATGACCCAAAGTTCAAAGCTTTAGAATACATCTCTGAAACTACCGGACTAATAGATCGACTGACAAACGGACAGACATACAAACTTTACAAATGCTGCCAAACATGAAAACTGATACCGTAAATGAAGTCAGAGTCCAAAAAAACATACATTCCCAAGATTTAAGATTTGTAGGGTGTCATATTGTATTTTGACAGACAGATCGACTGACAAACAGACAGAGGTATACAAACTGTAAAAATGCTTCCAAACATGAAAACTGCTACCGTAAATTAAGTCAGAATCCAAGAAAGCAGAATTTCCCAGGATTTTAGCTTTGTAGGGTGTCATATTGTATTTTGACAGACAGATCGACTGACAAACGGACAGACATAAAACTTTACAAACGCTGCCAAACATGAAAATTGATACCGTAAATAAAATCTGAACTCTAGCTTTATAGCAACCATTATATGCTAAGTTTATGATTGTTTACCGAAACTTTGTTGTAATAACTGCAATTAATTAGTGATACAAATTAAATTGGATATTAATTACATCAATATTCCTAGTTATTCCAATAGCAAAATGAAAATTTTAATTAAATCGAAATTACTCGAACTTTTCTGAGAATAATATCTATTTAGATAAACCAGCCCCCACGAACTACATTACAAACTCTAGAATGGAATATAGTTTAATAAAATGTGCATGGAACTTGAAATAAGCACTGGAAATTGCAATGCATTGCGTTGCATGTCTTATTTTAAATAATATTAGGTTTATTTTAAGTCTAATTACACTGTTATACGGCTGTATATCATATTTCAACCTTAATTCAAGTGCCTCAATCTATTTAGATATACCACCCATTGCATGTAGATTCATGTATGAGATGAAGTTTAAATAAAACATGCAGCCATAAGCAATGGAGCTGTCTTATGGTTGCATGTCATATTAGTGGATCCAACGATCATCTGCACTACAGAACGGCTTCTCAAAAAAAAAACATAATTCGAAACTCGTATGGTGGAGGCCGACCAAAACAGAAAGTACAATACTTGTTTGCAGTGACTTATATTCATTCCTACAGCACGTGCGTAATACGTAATCCGTGTATTAGCTACTGGGTTTGGATGAAAACAACTCTAATAAGCAATCGGTTTCCAATACAATAATCTGCTTGACCTTTGATAAGTAATGTGATCCGCTAAACCACACAACTTTAATTAGCAATTCTGGGTTTATCAGCTTGACTAAGTAATTATAATTTAGCTATCAGTAGATCCGTTATTAGGAACCGAATCGTTGCTGACTGACTGACTAACTGACTAACTGAAATTTGGGGCTATTTTACCTATTTGGGGCGGTAAAAAAAGTATATTTGGTGCGAAAACTCCTGTATTCTGGGATATAATAACTTGTGGTCGAAATTTAATTATGTAAGACTGATCGAAAACAGTTTATATGCCACTAAAAATGAAGTCTGATAACGATAAAACACAGATGCCCAAGATTTTAGCTTTGTATGGTGAAATATTATATTTTGACAGACACATAGGCAGGCAAACGGACAGACATACAGACAGTCTAGATGCCACCAAACATGAAAACCGTAATCGGGAATGAAATCACAGACTAGGAAAACTCCATGCCATAGGTTTTTGCTATGGGTTGAGAGATACTATATTATGTAAAACAGATCAACAGACAAACGGTCAGAAAGTCAGAATTAATATGTTAAAATTAAAATAAATCTGAATTTTCTGGAATTATTCGAGAAATATCTACTTAGTTCAATGTTCAAACAACCATTACCTACAAACTCGCTTCAAAAGTAAAGTTTAAATAAAACATGCAGCCTTAAGCACTGGGACTGTATTATGGTTGCATGTCTTATTTCATAACTAATGTGCACTGCGCACATGTCGCACTGCGGTATAAAGCTGGAAAATATGTCGCTCTGGCGATTTGTTTGTGCGAAATTAATTCCATATAATTATTACAAATAAATAAAATAATATTATATATGTATTTTAAAAGCCTTATTTCTTTAATTAAAACATTATGAAATATTATTTTATCAATTTAAAATATGAATAAAAAGAAAAATACAATAATAGTTGTATCTAATGTGATAATGTAATTATTGTATAAATTTTTCTTTATAATGATTTATATGGCTGCCTATTAAATTTCAACATTATTCGGTATATTTAGTAGGAAAGGTTTATAAAGAATAATGCTAAAACTTCAAGTACCTCAAACCTTCCAATACACCAAAACTCAATCTGAAATATAGTTTAAATAAATCATGCAGCCATTAGCAGTTGACATGTCTTATGGTTGCATGTCATATTATTATAACTATTATTATGTTTTTTTTAAGTTATATTTTGGATAATTAATACAATATCATTAATTATTTCATGAATTTAAAACTTAAAGGAAACGAAAATGCAATATAATTATAGCAAATAAAATAACAAATGTTTATCAAAGATACAGTTTTATGGAATTTAGGAATTTGATTTATAAATTTGTAATATGGCTGCATATTTTATCTCAAACTTATATGAATTTTGTTAATTTTGAAAAATGACTATTCTTTTACATAAATAATTATTTTTTGTCCAACTTTTTATCCGTATATTCGAGGGATTGTAAAAGCATATTTTTTCAGAGGCCAAAGGTCAAATATGCTGGAATAAATAGAGAAATAGAATACAGCTCAAGTTGCAGATGATAATATTTAGCTTATTAATATTAAAATTTTTTAAAAGCGTGAGGACATTCATTATTTTATAACAACAGCTATAAGTTTAGGTCTAGTTAGTGGTAGTTGTAGTCTGCAATTAATAGCGTAAATTGATATAAATGTTACAATATTAATGTGATTAATTTATTATTTAGCATTTTTAGTTGTGATAATTTAATGTAATGTATCAAAATTTCATACTTCGTTTCTTATTCAACAAAGCTCGCTCTCTCTCGTTTGGTACTATGATCAGCGGTCATAACTCTAAATCGTGATATTTGCACATAATGATGTTTACTAGTTAGTAAAAACAATTTTAATTCATTAAATGTTGTGATAGGGTGTAGGTCCGTTAGGCAAAAACGTGAAATTTGATGTTTAATTAAAAATGGAAATGTTTTATCTTAGTAACAGTCCTAAAACAAACCAAATACATATATAAAGTTATATAGATATAGTATACATAACTAATTAAATATTCTTATATCATCAAAATGTGTTGTGCATCCATATGACCAGTCCTACCAAGGATTTCCCGATTTGGCTAAAGTGTAGAAATTGCTGGAGTTATATAGAATATGATTATACATAATACTATATAATATGCAACCATAAGATCGCTAAATTCTACATAAAAGTTATATATATTTTGTTTGATCTTTCAAAATGACTTATGGTCACAATCATTAGATATTATTATATATAATTCAAATTCAAAATTGTAGTTCATGACAATTATTAATATTAGTTCTTAGTCATTAGGCCTAGTTATTTATTTCTTTAGTAAGTTATTTCTTTAGTTATTTATGCTACTAGTTGTTTGTCTTTTTCGGCCTTCCTCTCCTCCGTTTTACTACTGGCGCTCCGTCACGCTCAGTTGCATTGGTGGTGGCTGCGGAGGTGGACGGTTCTTCCCCACACTTTTTCGCTCTCCCTTTAGTCTGTTTGACCACAGCAGCTGAAGCTGAAGAAGTGGATGGACCCTCAATGGTCGCAATAACTTTCGTTGGTCTTGAAACCTTTAGCTTACTACAGAATAGTTCCTTTGTAAGTTCAGAGCGACAGTGCGGTCTTATGACGTCATACAGGTACCACTGGCGCTCTACTGAGAGACCTTCAGGGATCTTCTTCTCTGGTAGATCAATGGGGATAGAACAATTATCCTTTATAATAACTTGCTGCGTCCAGTGTGTATCACTTGCTAATTTCTTCATAAAGACTCTCTTCCTGGTTGGGATAAAGTGGTGGATTTGGCTGAGACTTTGGTCTCTATGGAGGGATTGGCAGTGTCTATCAGAGATGCGGATCTTATTATAAAACAATTCAACTGTTTAACAGTGTTTGATAAAAAGAATCTCCAGTTTCAGCCAAGTATTGTAGTTCGTCGAGGGGGATTCCGGCAAAAGAAAGGGTTGGGTAACACTGGCGTTGAGGCAATGCGGCGTTGTTTCCTATCTGGTGGAACACCTGCTCTAAGCCCAGCGCTTAGTAGGGTGGTGAAGGCTGTGTTTATCCGACTAGGTGAGCTGTACCCGGATGGTCAACGTGTCACTACAGACACAGGGCGCAAATTTTTTTCGCGATGGCGTTTAATGGTAAAACATTACACTAAAATCCGAAATCGAATTGCGCACTGTGCCCCTATAGCTGATGGCTGTTCCTTGGTATTATACAATGTCAATGAGCAGACCCTGAAGCTATGGTTTGACAAGCAGACCAAACGGGATCAGGCCAGAGCACTTGAAACCAATTTTGGTTTGGAGAGTTCAGCCCCACAACCATCTAGTGAAGGACAGCTTCCACCACTACCACCACCAGAGCAGCTGCAACAACCAGCCAACCCCGTGACCTTACATGACCCCTTGGATGTAGGAGGAATTGCAAACGTACGCATTCGGAAGCAAACATCCCAACCGCCACTGGCAATTGCTTCCCTTCCACATCAGATCCCCACTACACCCTACCACCCACAGCCATCACATCAGATCCCCACTACACCCTACCACCCACAGCCATCACATCAGATCCCCACTACACCCTACCACCCACAGCCATCACATCAGATCCCCACTACACCCTACCACCCACAACCATCACATCAGATCCCCACTACACCCTACCACCCACAGCCATCACATCAGATCCCCACTACACCCTACCACCCACAACCATCACATCAGATCCCCACTACACCCTACCACCCACAGCCATCACATCAGATCCCCACTACACCTTACCACCCACAGCCATCACATCAGATCCCCACTAGACCCTACCACCCACAGCCATCACATCAGATCCCCACTACACCTTACCACCCACAGCCATCACATCAGATCCCCACTAGACCCTACCACCCACAGCCATCACATCAGATCCCCACTACACCCTACCACCCAGAGCCCTCACATCAGATCCCCACTACACCCTACCACCCACTGCCATCACATCAGATCCCCACTACACCCTACCACCCACAGCCATCACATCAGATCCCCACTACACCCTACCACCCACAGCCATCACATCAGATCCCCACTACACCTTACCACCCACAGCCATCACATCAGATCCCCACTAGACCCTACCACCCACAGCCATCACATCAGATCCCCACTACACCCTACCACCCAGAGCCCTCACATCAGATCCCCACTACACCCTACCACCCACTGCCATCACATCAGATCCCCACTACACCCTACCACCAACAGCCATCACATCAGATCCCCACTACACCCTACCACCAACAGCCATCACATCAGATCCCCACTACACCCTACCACCCACAGCCATCACATCAGATCCCCACTACACCCTACCATCAACAGCCATCACATCAGATCCCCACTACACCCTACCACCCACATTCATCACACCCATACCTCACCCAGTCTCATTACGACATTCACTATCCAAACCAGGCTCACTACACACCGCAACACTACATTCCCCCACAGCCTTACACTGACCAACACCCTCAAGCATACAATAGGCAACAGAGCTCCTATCTCACTCACCCTCCAACTCACACACTCCCACACCCATCCCAACCACCACCCCCCCCATTCGTACATTACTTACCCGCAATCACACACACACCAATACACACCTACTTACAACCACCCACACCCCCACCCCATTCTCACTCCACATCAACCATCCTCGTCTAGTCGTACCAGCAATTGGCGAAAACGAAAGGCAGGGAGCTGTACCTACACAACAAGATCCTCCCAAGGTCCGCAAGTACCATGCTTGTAGCACATGCAATCAGTTCCTTACTGCCGATACTGGTCATAGCCAGTACTATGGGAATTGGTTTTGCCCAAAGAAGCAAAACCAAGTCCCATATATCAACTGGTTGGCAAGCATGAAAGAAACTTGCGGACAAGAAGGACGCCAAAAAATTTATTTAGTATTATTTTTACATTAATTACATATTATTACATATAGTTAAAAAAATTGTTACACTTTTGGTCTAACCATTATTGCTGAGTTCTTCCTCTACTACAGCCTCTGCCTTCAAATTGTGTAATGCAATGCCATTTTAATACTTTTGTATTACGTCTATCTTGTATTCTGTATATTTTTATATTGCATGCATTGCTTTGAATAGCTTAATGAAACTGAATATATTAATTAAATACATTGTAGTAAAAACCTATATTTTTCATATCAGAAATTACAGAAATCCGTTTTCGCAATGTGTGTTTTTTATACATAGTCTGATTTTAATTAAAGAATTAAAGTTGATCAGTAGTTAGTTAGTCAGTTAGTTTTAGTTTTGTTTGCTTTTTTATACATATTATCATATATCATTAAATAAATATGAGAGAAATAGAGACCCCTTTGTTATAATATCGTACACATATCACAGTACAATATCTTGTGATATTTACATATACAATAAACGCGTTCATTTGGCCTTCGCGCACACGTAAGTCCAGTAGAACTATAAAGTCTTTCTGTGTGTAGAATTTCTAAACTTTTGGTAAACTACATGTGTACTAAGTTTGGCATAAAAGATTGACCGACTTATCATACATTTTCATTCACATTTTCAGCCCATGACTTTCTTGGGGCGCATCTTAAAGGACACTGGCCTTGAAGATGCGGATGATCTAGCAAATGTCATGGGTGATAGGGAGTTGTGGCGGTGCAATTTTGTTGACAAGCCGGCACAGCATTCTTAAAAATGCAGCTGCAATGCAGCATGCCGATCCTAGTAGTAACATTAGCCTACTGTTGTTTCAATTTGTAGACTGATGAATGGACAAACTGACATAACGGCTTTAGGCCTACCAACTTATACTTTCATATTCCCTACCGGACGTGAAATGAAAAATCATTGTTATCAGGATACCTACGCGTAGTTACAAAATACCTACGCGTAGTTGTTAAAAAGGCAGTAAGTCTGGCCCTACCGGTAAATGACAGGAATGGAAGTTACAAACTACGCGTAGGTCGAATAGATTTACCCGAATTTGTATTTGTTTTAAGAATATGGTGTATTTATTAAATATAATAAAATAGCCTAGCGCTGATGCAAAACCATGCAAGCTTTTGAACGCCCGCCTCAGCTATTTTTCAACGAAATTCAGGTTGTGCTACATATTTGGAATCCTTGCATGGCCAGCTTTCTAGCAGTACCAACAGATACTGTAACTATAAGGTTGAAGAATAACTGCGGTGGAGACTGGTGCAATATCGACGGAGACACTTTTCTTAAACGCTTGTAGCTAAAGAATGAAAGCAAAAATAAAAATTCTGGCTCACCCAGTCAGTGGTCGGGAGGTGAAACTATCTCTGTTTCTAATTTCATGCAAACTCAATAAGATTTGTAGAAAAATTAGGGGGGGGGGGGGGTGTCACTGAATTACGACACTATATTCCGGGACATGGTATACTGTGTGACATTTTTTTAGTTTGGTACCCTTCTTATGCAGTACAATTGAATGCAATACATTCATTGAGTAGTCCCATAAGGGCCCAATTGGAAAGTTTACATCATTATTGGCGGGTTGTGGTGTTTTAGTAACCATAGTGAAAGGAAAAGCATGTTACAAGCAAAGTAATCCAATAATGCTTAACCGAGCCGGCCTGTTTCGTTAGGCAGCTAGCTAGTGCTATTAAGTAAATTGATCTTTCAATTATATTGGAAGTGTAAAGAAGGTTACTTACTAATATCACTGCTATATTATGGATAGCCAGTAATCGTCAAGCAACTTGACCTTCCAATTAACATTACTGTGTTATGGATAGTAAGTATTCTTCAAGTATATCGTCATGCGTGCGCCCATGTGAAGAATACCAGAATTTCTGCCGTTATATTTCACTTTGCAGTTACCCCCATGTGAAGAATACCAGGTTTTCACCAAAAACACAGGTTACAGAAGGGCTGAATCTAACCAAAACAATAAACGAATTAGTATATGTACAGGTTATAAGACAGAAATAAGCGCTATAAAACACTTAATAAAGATAAATTAAAAAAAATAAAAATCTTCATATATAAAATTCCAATAAAAAGTGGACCGAAAAGTGAAATCCTGGTATTCTTCACATGGGCGTTATAACCTGTACAAATACTAATTCGTTTATTGTTTTGGTTAGATTCAGCCCTTCTGTAACCTGTGTTTTTGGTGAAAACCTGGTATTCTTCACATGAGGGTAACTGCAACAAAGTGAAATATAACGGCAGAAAGTCTGGTATTCTTCACATGGGCCCATGCGTGACCTTTAAATTATTGGTAGTGTATTAAATAATCTTATATCGGTGTTAAAGATAGTTCATAAATAATGTAAGCTTAAATAATGTACTCTTAATTTATTTTATAAGTATAGAGTTTAAAAGAACACAAGGCTCAAATTCGTTTAGAAATTATTATTACAGTTTATTAATATTTTTCTTCACCAAATTGCTCTTTTTATTGTTGTAATTTAATTACCGTTAATAATGGTTTTCGGATTTGGTTGTCGGCTGTCGGCGTAACGTTTACACCCATATTTTGATATGATTAAATAGGCATTTCATTGTTGCCCAGCTACGTATGTGATAAACAAAATGTTCCAGAATAGGCCTACGGTATATTTTTTAATTAAAATAAAATAGCTTGTACGCACATGGTGCAAAACCGAAACTCATATATCAGCTATTTTTCCACGAAATTCAGATTGTGATTTGGAATCCTGCATGGTCAGCTTTCTAACAACAGTACCAACAAAACACTATAACTGTAACTGATAGTGCAATATCGGCGAGGACACATCTTTTTCAAACCCTTATAGCTAAGGAATGAAAGCGAAGATAAAAATTCTGACTAACCCACGGATGAGAAGATGAAACTATTTATCTAACTAAATCGACATGGTGTATGTTGATATTGTTGATTTTTTTTAATCGGCGCATTTTTTTTTCTACTTAAACGTATTAGTATTTTATATTTCTATTCTATTTTTAAAAAATTTAAAAAAAAAACCCGCAGTTATTTGTAATGCCATAGTGCTATAATAATATATTTGTAATGTTGCAATTTTGAATAAAACTACATAATTTAAACTTGTATGAAAGCACTAAAGTATCATGACCTTTGTACTAAACGTGAGGGGGGGGGGGGGGGGGGGGGGGGGGGGGGATTATAACGCGGAATAGAAATTCAAAAACGTGAAGGTCAAATGGAATAAAAAAAAAACTATTTGCATCTGACTAAAAATATTACATACCAACAAACTACTGTATTATGTTATAGATTTGGGTAATAATTGGTCATCCTTTCCCAGAGTTAATAGTTCACTGTCATTGCATCTATCTCGACCAAGAGTTCGGGAAACATTGCTAATCAAATTATAGTTAAAAGTGCCATCCCGATAGTCGCAAATATTAGTTTTTTGTAGGAAAGTATGAGTAAAATAGAACAAATCCAGGTCACTGTGGAAGGCGTCGTTACTACCGTGTAACAGTTTAACGGGTGTATCAGTGAGGTAGCAGGTTGAGTGCAGACAATGTGTAGGTCGGAAGTTCAGTTGGCAAGGTAGTATGCGAACCCAATGGGGGTGGAGATGGAGGATGATGTTGAGGATATCTTGGTCACCGAAAGGAATAACTGAGTGGTACCTGTTGTAGATAGGGGGTATTAGTTCGGTAAATCGTTGTTCCCTCATGCGAGTTAGATCCATTAGGAGGACTCCAGAGTTTATTCCATAGGAACCGAAGTAGGGGTGTCTAGCCGATACCGCGTACCAGCTGTACATGGCGATCTCGTTCTCCCTAGCTGCGCCCACCAGATGGCTGGAGTTCCACCCCTCGAACTCGGCCCAAAGTTCCTCGATGGTAGTCGCCGATACGGCGACAGTGTCCGAATCCAGGTAGACGACGCGATCGCAGTTGGGGAGAATCGAAGGAAGGAAGAGTCGGTAGGCCGAACACGGCTTAAAGATTCCCGTCAAATCCATCGGAATGTCGACTCGCTTAATGTCGTATAATTTTACGCAAAAGTTAAAATTACCGCTGGAACTGTCACATTTGTCAAAGAGGTTGTCAACATTTCTATTAATCTGGGTTAAATTATCAGTAAGTAAATGGAATATAATGTGGTTGTTTGATTTTTCTATAATTAAACTTTTAATTAATATGACAGCGTCTTGGGTACTTTGGTTTCCACAGGCAACCATTGCAACATGGAATGAGTTCTTTAATTTATCAGCAGTTTCCAAGTGCTTTAAACAACTTGCCCAATCTTGTACAACATAGCGTAGTTGCCCTGATGGGGTTTCCTTAATGGGATGGAAGTTATTGGGTAACTCTGGTAAAATCCACTCGAGTTTTATTTTGCCAGTGAAAAATATAAAGCGCAACAGGATTAAAATAAAAACTGAAGCAACAAGAAGATAAATCGTTGTTCTAGATCGCATAATCAGATGAAATTAAAAGTAAATGCCAATAGCTTTATTAATAATTGTTATAATTAATTAATATGTGATAAATTATTCATAATATGCAATCTCGTGCTTCCCATAACTAACAAACTTAGGTAAGGCGCTATATAAATTATTTATTATTATTATTAATTGCCAATTTATTTAATATTTACTGTGCTATGTAAAGCACTATTTTGATTAAATCGAATCCCAGACACTCAAATTAAAAAAAATACTAAATTTACAAAAGCAAATCAAACCGTCGGCCGAGGCCGGTTTCGATTGCTGCTACCCGAGGGTAGGGCTGGGTGCTACCCGAAGATAGGGGTGGGTGCTACCCGAGGATAGGCCTGGGTGCTACCGGAGGGTAGGGCTGGGTGCTACCCGAAGATAGGGGTGGGCGCTACCCGAGGATAGGCCTGGGTGCTACCGGAGGGTAGGGCTGGGTGCTACCCGAAGATAGGGGTGGGCGCTACCCGAGGATAGGCCTGGGTGCTACCGGAGGGTAGGGCTGGGTGCTACCCGAAGATAGGGGTGGGCGCTACCCGAGGATAGGCCTGGGTGCTACCGGAGGGTAGGGCTGGGTGCTACCCGAAGATAGGGGTGGGCGCTACTCCTATCTGCTACCCGAAGGTAGGGGTGGGCGCTACTCCTATCTGCTACCCGAAGGTAGGGGTGGGCGCTACTCCTATCCCAAGAGTTTCTCCCAGTTATTTAACTGTTCTCATTTTATCGACCCCAGTGGATGAAAGGCTGAGTGGACCCTGGCGGGGTTGAACCTACAACCAATAGATTGCAGGCCCGGCTCTCAACCAACTGAGCTACCCCACCTTTTAAACGTCAAATAATTGAATACAAATTTATAAATATAACGATTAATAATATTCGAAATGAGTTGAATCCACATGTACATCCAGGTTTATTCCTTGAACGCGGACAAAGCTAGATGAACTTTTATTCCATTAAACTGGTGATCCGAAACTTGTTTACCAATTATTCTCACTATATCTTTCTCATTCAGTCTGAAGTTAAAATGCATAAAAACCAATGCGGATACCTTATGGAAGCGACTTATATTACTAATAATATCGTCTACGTGTGTGTGGCCCTTCTCCTGACTTTTATTCAATTCGCCTGGGTTAAGGAAACTTACTTCCGTTATCAGAACGTCCACGTTTAAAACTTCGCTATTTTCTTCGGCTAACAAACCCTGAATGGTTGTATCTCCTGTGTAGGCGAGCTTGGGTGTCTGCTGGTCTCCTTTATATACAAGGTACCCCTGGCTAGGGACTGTATGCTGCGTAGCGAAGGGTTTAACGAGCCATCTCGAGCCGGGTAACTCAACCGAGGTGCCGACAGCCAACGGAATAACTTCTACATTGATTAGCCGGTCTCTAGAGTGCATGTCTACCAGACTGGCGGACTTTAGGGTCTCCTTGAGGGGTGCTTCGAGGTGCGGGGGCACATAGTACCGAGCCGAAGGCAGTCCCAGAACATTCCTCTGGGCGGCGTGACACAGTATGCCGCCGATGTGGTCCATGTGGCCGTGCGATATGAAAACGAGATCGCTGTGGACAGATTCCCGGGTCGCCCTTCCCAGGTCGAAGGTCACTGTGGTCGAGGCATCGAGATCAACGACAATACACGTTTCTAGCCCCCCAATAGACCAATCGTGTATCGTAAATTCGTTATTTACTTGCATTACAAGACCTTTGACTGTCTGATTGTTTAGGCGACTAATAAACTTTGATAGATACGGTACTTCTGTACTTAGGTACAGATGTATGCTACTTACTTACCTCTGTACCGCCACCGGTAAGGATACTACTACTTTAGAGCCAGTTTCCACCATGAAGCAACTGTCAATTTCTACAATTTTGCAATAGCTCTAAGTCAGCTTTTTGTTCCTTCCTTCACAAGATGGACTGCTGCTATATATAATATTGTGTCCTCATTGGCTGAAACGCATTTACATTGTTGCTCATTGACTGAAACGCATTTACATTGTTGCTCATTGACTGAAACGCATTTACATTGTTCAAATGGAACTGGCTCTTTTATAATCCTCGCCTTTTGTCGCTACTTTCAATAGCACTCTAGAATACTGTACTTTATATAAATTAAATGATTTCCCCCAATTGAACCTGATTAGGTATCTAACTAGGCTTATTCACGAAGTGGGGCCTTCGCGCAGCACTTGTTAAGTTTCAATTCGAAAGAATTATAAGCCAAATTTAAACAGATGTCCCCTGATCACTGTATCACCTTGGATCATTGGAGGCAGACTGGACAGTCTATTTAAGACCCCACAACTATTATATTCTAGACATCTGAGGTATAGAATATAATTAATATATGCCATGTATCAGTCATGAAGAAAGGAATATGGTAAATAATACGAAATGGCTGAAGGTTTTCATTTCAGACATTTGTAATGTTTTCAGTTTAGCCCACTAGCGGTACACTGGAGAACTGCTGAGGGATTACCGTCCCCACAAAGTCGCAGCCTATGGAGGGTCTATCACGTATATCTTCCAAGTTTCAGCTTGAACGGATAACATATAATGAAATGAGGGAAGGTTTTGGGGAACTGCAGATCGATTTTTCAAAAAGACTCAGCTTAAACAGATTAAAATCAAGGAAATTTGGAAAGTTATCACTTTCATACGTTTCGCCCTCTAGCGGCAGACTGTAGAACTGTAGACCGATTACACACAAGATGTAATCTAGAACATATTAGACAAGTTTTGAATCTAAACGAATCATAAATAACGGAACGGATCGAGGATTTCACTTTCAGACAGTTTACCATCTCGCGGCAGACTAGAGAACTGCAGTAGGATTATCTTCCTTTGAATGACACAGCTAATGGTGTAGTACAAATCTACAAAGTTTCAGCTCGAACGGATTACCGCAAAGAATTCTGAGGATATTTAATGTGTCGAACTGAAACTTCATGAAAGTCTCTAAAAAATCGCAACTTTATTTGGTCTTGTTGATACTTACAAATTTTAAACTCGACAGTTTTAAATCCGGCAAAGTCATTAGCATGTCAATATGGTAACGACAACAACTATTTACAAAAATTAACCCACCCACCCCTAACAGTGTCAGTTCGCTAAAGCTCCGCCAACATCGTGGCTCGCTCCACATACAGCCCACAAGGGCTTAGAATACGATCCAGCCAATGAGAACACAATATTCCAGCCGACTTTTTTCGGTCCGTATTTTATTTAAAAAGCGGACTCCGCAATTACAAAGCGATAATTCTAATTTACCGTCCGGATTTCGGCTGCTGATAGACACTCCGCATTCGACAGTCCGTTTTTATTGGGTCTCGCTTTTCCCAACCCCCCTCACTGACCTCCATTTTAACAAATCAATATAAAATACACTTAATTTCTTCATATCAGTAACCACAGTAACCACCCCCCTTTAACAAACATTATATGAAAAAATACCTTTATCACCTTTTATTAATTTATATTCTAGAGGTACCTTTATCACCTTTTATTAATTTATATTATAGAGCTACCTTTATCACCTTTTATTAATTTATATTCTAGAGCTACCTTTACCACCTTTTATTAATTTATATTCTAGAGCTTCCGTTTGGTTGGGAACGGGTAGACGACCGAGTCTATGGAACCTACTACATCGACCATATTAATCGGAAGACGCAGTACAATAACCCAGTAGATGAGGCCAAGCAAGATATGTTCGACAACAAACCCAATCAAGGTGAGCTTATGTTCGACAATAAACACAATCAAGGTGAGCTTAGTTCGACAACAAACCCAATCAAGGTGAGCTTATGTTCGACAACAAACCCAATCAAGGTGAGCTTAGTTCGACAACAAACACAACCAAGGTGAGCTTATGTTCGACAACAAACCCAATCAAGGTGAGCTTATATTAGACAACAAACACACCCAAGGTGAGCTTATGTTCGACAACAAACACACCCAAGGTGAGCTTATGTTCGACAACAAACACACCCAAGGTGAGCTTATGTTCGACAACAAACCCAATCAAGGTGAGCTTATATTCGACAACAAACACACCCAAGGTGAGCTTATATTCGACAGCAAACACAATCAAGGTGAGCTTATATTCGACAACAAACACAATCAAGGTGAGCTTAGTTCGACAACAAACACAACCAAGGTGAGCTTATATTCGACAACAAACAGAACCAAGGTGAGCTTATATTCGACAACAAACCCAACCAAGGTGAGCTTATGTTCGACAACAAACCCAATCAAGGTGAGCTTATGTTCAACAACAAACCCAACCAAGGTGAGCTTATGTTCGACAACAAACACAACCAAGGTGAGCTTATGTTCGACAACAAACACAACCAAGGTGAGCTTATATTCGACAACAAACACAATCAAGGTGAGCTTATGTTCGACAACAAACACACCCAAGGTGAGCTTATGTTCGACAACAAACACACCCAAGGTGAGCTTATGTTCGACAACAAACCCAATCAAGGTGAGCTTATATTCGACAACAAACACACCCAAGGTGAGCTTATGTTCGACAGCAAACACAATCAAGGTGAGCTTATATTCGACAACAAACACAATCAAGGTGAGCTTAGTTCGACAACAAATACAACCAAGGTGAGCTTATATTCGACAACAAACACAACCAAGGTGAGCTTATGTTCGACAACAAACCCAACCAAGGTGAGCTTATGTTCGACAACAAACACAACCAAGGTGAGCTTATGTTCGACAACAAACACAACCAAGGTGAGCTTATGTTCGACAACAAACACAACCAAGGTGAGCTTATGTTCGACAACAAACACAACCAAGTTGAGCTTATGTTCGACAACAAACACAACCAAGGTGAGCTTATGTTCGACAACAAACACAACCAAGGTGAGCTTAT
Source organism: Nemertoderma westbladi (assembly GCA_032718475.1). Classification (NCBI taxonomy): domain Eukaryota; kingdom Metazoa; phylum Xenacoelomorpha; order Nemertodermatida; family Nemertodermatidae; genus Nemertoderma; species Nemertoderma westbladi. The sequence goes on along the minus strand of JAUCBJ010009109.1, from coordinate 96,342 downwards.
GTTCGACAACAAACACAACCAAGGTGAGCTTATGTTCGACAAACAAACACAACCAAGGTGAGCTTATGTTCGACAACAAACACAACCAAGGTGAGCTTATGTTCGACAACAAACACAACCAAGGTGAGCTTATGTTCGACAAACAAACACAACCAAGGTGAGCTTATGTTCGACAACAAACATAACCAAGGTGAGCTTATGTTCGACAACAAACACACACAAGGTGAGCTTATGTTCGACAACAAACACAACCAAGGTGAGCTTATGTTCGACAACAAACACAACCAAGGTGAGCGTATGTTCGACAAACAAACACAACCAAGGTGAGCTTATGTTCGACAACAAACACAACCAAGGTGAGCTTATGTTCGACAAACAAACACAACCAAGGTGAGCTTATGTTCGACAACAAACATAACCAAGGTGAGCTTATGTTCGACAACAAACACAACCAAGGTGAGCTTATGTTCGACAAACAAACACAACCAAGGTGAGCTTATGTTCGACAACAAACATAACCAAGGTGAGCTTATGTTCGACAACAAACACAACCAAGGTGAGCTTATGTTCGACAACAAACACAACCAAGGTGAGCTTATGTTCGACAACAACATAACCAAGGTGAGCTTATGTTCGACAACAAACACAACCAAGGTGAGCTTATGTTCGACAAACAAACACAACCAAGGTGAGCTTATGTTCGACAACAAACATAACCAAGGTGAGCTTATGTTCGACAACAAACACAACCAAGGTGAGCTTATGTTCGACAAACAAACACAACCAAGGTGAGCTTATGTTCGACAACAAACATAACCAAGGTGAGCTTATGTTCGACCACAAACACACACAAGGTGAGCTTATGTTCGACAACAAACACAACCAAGGTGAGCTTATGTTCGACAACAAACACAACCAAGGTGAGCTTATGTTCGACAAACAAACACAACCAAGGTGAGCTTATGTTCGACAACAAACATAACCAAGGTGAGCTTATGTTCGACAACAAACACAACCAAGGTGAGCTTATGTTCGACAAACAAACACAACCAAGGTGAGCTTATGTTCGACAACAAACATAACCAAGGTGAGCTTATGTTCGACAACAAACACAACCAAGGTGAGCTTATGTTCGACAACCAAACAAAACCAAGGTGAGCTTATGTTCGACAACAAACATAACCAAGGTGAGCTTATGTTCGACAACAAACACAACCAAGGTGAGCTTATGTTCGACAACATGTTCATATTTTGCTTTGATTGTATCTTTGCTGTATCAGACGGAATCTGATAATGTCTAGGAATCCACCGTAGTTTCTTTGCTAGATATTAAGTTTAAATTAATTTATACATAATCATATACATATCGGCTCAATTCCGACTCACGTTGAAAAATATTGTTTTCTACGGAAAAAAGGTGTCTCATTTAATTTTTACTTTTTTCTCTGGGGAAAAAAATAAAACACAATTATAGTATATATTTTCGATTATTTTTTATTCGAAGAATCGTCAGAGGGTCTAGTAAACTATGTTGGCGACGACACTCAAAAAAGTTATTGCAATTTTAGTATCTGCAGCATGCAGGGCAAATAAAATTCAAAATTATGTCTTTATGTCCTTTAGTTTTTATTTATTTAACATTGAATAAAAAGCGAAGCTGGATTTGGAATTATCGCATTAATTGTAATGTTGTACAACGTACAGTTCCTCCTCCGTACTTCTCTCTTTTTTATAAATAATATACTAATGTATTAAATCATGTAGATCTGAAAGCTCTTCCAACCAACACTGATGTCCACCCTTCATTGCTAACTGGTCAGCGTTATAACACGACCATACACAAGTCGCCCCAAGGGTTGGGCTTTACTGTGGTAGGAAGTGATACCACACCCCAACTACTGCAGATAAAGAATGTCGTACCAAACTCTCCCGCTAGCGAGGACAGTAACATTACTTCCGGTTAGTTTCTTACAGCGAGGACAGTAACATTACTTCCGGTTAGTTTCTTACAGCGAGGACAGTAACATTACTTCCGGTTAGTTTCTTACAGCGAGGACAGTAACATTACTTCCGGTTAGTTTCTTACAGCGAGGACAGTAACATTACTTCCGGTTAGTTTCTTACAGCGAGGACAGTAACATTACTTCCGGTTAGTTTCTTACAGCGAGGACAGTAACATTACTTCCGGTTAGTTTCTTACAGCGAGGACAGTAACATTACCTCCGGTTAGTTTCTTACAGCGAGGGCAGTAACATTACTTCCGGTTAGTTTCTTACAGCGAGGACAGTAACATTACTTCCGGTTAGTTTCTTACAGCGAGGACAGTTACATTACTTCCGGATAGTTTCTTACAGCGAGGACTGTAACATTACTTCCGGTTAGTTTCTTACAGCGAGGACAGTAACATTACCTCCGGTTAGTTTCTTACAGCGAGGACAGTAACATTACTTCCGGTTAGTTTCTTACAGCGAGGACAGTAACATTACTTCCGGTTAGTTTCTTACAGCGAGGACAGTTACATTACTTCCGGATAGTTTCTTACAGCGAGGACTGTAACATTACTTCCGGTTAGTTTCTTACAGCAAGGACAGTAACATTACTTCCGGTTAGTTTCTTACAGCGATGACTGTAACATTACTTCCGGTTAGTTTCTTACAGCGAGGACTGTAACATTACTTCCGGTTAGTTTCTTACAGCGAGGACAGTAACATTACTTCCGGTTAGTTTCTTACAGCGAGGACAGTAACATTACTTCCGGTTAGTTTCTTACTCACTATATTGTTTGTTAATTAAAAATGATTAATAATTGTTCGTAAAGAAGTGTAATTTATTTAATTATGTCATTTTTAACTACAAAAAAATGCAATACGTTATGTACATTAATCTGAATTAACCAATCGATATTAGGGAGGGTGTTGCTCTCTCCGCCTTGAGCAATTTTAATAACACGTGTTTCCATGTCAACAACGACTGAGACCCTAGCAACCGCTGTTATAAACACTCAATATCTAAAGTATGCGAAGGCGGGGAAGCATACTTATTCGTTTGTTATTTTTGGTTAGAATCAGCCCTTCTGAAACCTGGGTTTTAGTGAAAATTTAAGTAAAGTGAAAAATAACGGCAGAAAGTCTAGTATACTTCACATGGGCCCTTAATTGTGTATCTATCTATCTATATTTTCGAGTTTATCATTGTAAATAAAAAAATATTAAAAAAATTTAACAAATTAAATAAATTAAAAAAATTAAATACCTTTTTAAACTTACATTAAGAATTAAATGCCAATCAATGTATTTAGCGTATTTTTTATAATTACAATTACTTAATTTATAATTACTCAAAATTTAGCAATTTTTTATCTGGTAGGCCATCTAGCGAAAAGTAGGGGGTCGTAACCCTAAAATAATTCGCAATTCATCCTAACCAATTTTTTTTTATTCTACATTATCTCTCTAATAGCACCTAAAAGTCTATGAAAATAAATTATACTTAGCAACAGGGATTTCACATAGCAACAAGGAGTCTATTGGTGGGATTTCCCCCAAGTTTGGTACAGACAAACTACTACAATAGCTCGACCTACGGTAGATGGATTATAACACGCATACAGCTACACTAGCTCGACCTACGGTAGATGGATTACAACACGCATACAGCTACACTAGCTCGACCTACGGTAGATGGATTACAACACGCATACAGCTACACTAGCTCGACCTACGGTAGATGGATTACAACACGCATACAGCTACACTAGCTCGACCTACGGTAGATGGATTACAACACGCATACAGCTACACTAGCTCGACCTACGGTAGATGGATTACAACACGCATACAGCTACACTACCTCGACCTACGGTAGATGGATTACAACACGCATACAGCTACACTAGCTCGACCTACGGTAGATGGATTGCAACACGCATACAGCTACACTAGCTCGACCTACGGTAGATGGATTACAACACGCATACAGCTACACTAGCTCGACCTACGGTAGATGGATTACAACACGCATACAGCTACACTAGCTCGACCTACGGTAGATGGATTACAACACGCATACAGCTACACTAGCTCGACCTACGGTAGATGGATTACAACACGCATACAGCTACACTAGCTCGACCTACGGTAGATGGATTACAACACGCATACAGCTACACTAGCTCGACCTACGGTAGATGGATTACAACACGCATACAGCTACACTAGCTCGACCTACGGTAGATGGATTACAACACGCATACAGCTACACTAGCTCGACCTACGGTAGATGGATTACAACACGCATACAGCTACACTAGCTCGACCTACGGTAGATGGATTACAACACGCATACAGCTACACTAGCTCCACCTACGGTAGATGGATTACAACACGCATACAGCTACACTAGCTCGACCTATGGTAGATGGATTACAACACGCATACAGCTACACTAGCTCGACCTACGGTAGATGGATTACAACACGCATACAGCTACACTAGCTCGTCCTACGGTAGATGGATTACAACACGCATACAGCTACACTAGCTAGACCTACGGTAGATGGATTACAACACGCATACAGCTACACTAGCTCGACCTACGGTAGATGGATTACAACACGCATACAGCTACACTAGCTAGACCTACGGTAGATGGATTACAACACGCATACAGCTACACTAGCTCGACCTACGGTAGATGGATTACAACACGCATACAGCTACACTAGCTCGACCTACGGTAGATGGATTACAACACGCATACAGCTACACTAGCTCGACCTACGGTAGATGGATTACAACACGCATACAGCTACACTAGCTCGACCTACGGTAGATGGATTACAACACGCATACAGCTACACTAGCTCGACCTACGGTAGATGGATTACAACACGCATACAGCTACACTAGCTCGACCTACGGTAGATGGATTACAACACGCATACAGCTACACTAGCTCGATCTACGGTAGATGGATTACAACACGCATACAGCTACACTAGCTCGACCTACGGTAGATGGATTACAACACGCATACAGTACTGCAGTAGCTCGATCTACGGTAGATGGATTACAACACGCATACAGCTACACTAGCTCGACCTACGGTAGATGGATTACAACACGCATACAGCTACACTAGCTCGACCTACGGTAGATGGATTACAACACGCATACAGCTACACTAGCTCGATCTACGGTAGATGGATTACAACACGCATACAGCTACACTAGCTCGACCTACGGTAGATGGATTACAACACGCATACAGTACTGCAGTAGCTCGATCTACGGTAGATGGATTACAACACGCATACAGCTACACTAGCTCGACCTACGGTAGATGGATTACAACACGCATACAGCTACACTAGCTCGACCTACGGTAGATGGATTACAACACGCATACAGCTACACTAGCTCGACCTACGGTAGATGGATTACAACACGCATACAGCTACACTAGCTCGACCTACGGTAGATGGATTACAACACGCATACAGCTACACTAGCTCGACCTACGGTAGATGGATTACAACACGCATACAGCTACACTAGCTCGATCTACGGTAGATGGATTACAACACGCATACAGCTACACTAGCTCGACCTACGGTAGATGGATTACAACACGCATACAGCTACACTAGCTCGACCTACGGTAGATGGATTACAACACGCATACAGCTACACTAGCTCGACCTACGGTAGATGGATTACAACACGCATACAGCTACACTAGCTCGACCTACGGTAGATGGATTACAACACGCATACAGCTACACTAGCTCGACCTACGGTAGATGGATTACAACACGCATACAGCTACACTAGCTCGACCTACGGTAGATGGATTACAACACGCATACAGCTACACTAGCTCGATCTACGGTAGATGGATTACAACACGCATACAGCTACACTAGCTCGACCTACGGTAGATGGATTACAACACGCATACAGCTACACTAGCTCGACCTACGGTAGATGGATTACAACACGCATACAGCTACACTAGCTAGACCTACGGTAGATGGATTACAACACGCATACAGCTACACTAGCTCGACCTACGGTAGATGGATTACAACACGCATACAGCTACACTAGCTCGACCTACGGTAGATGGATTACAACACGCATACAGCTACACTAGCTCGACCTACGGTAGATGGATTACAACACGCATACAGCTACACTAGCTCGACCTACGGTAGATGGATTACAACACGCATACAGCTACACTAGCTCGACCTACGGTAGATGGATTACAACACGCATACAGCTACACTAGCTCGACCTACGGTAGATGGATTACAACACGCATACAGCTACACTAGCTCGACCTACGGTAGATGGATTACAACACGCATACAGCTACACTAGCTCGACCTACGGTAGATGGATTACAACACGCATACAGCTACACTAGCTCGACCTACGGTAGATGGATTACAACACGCATACAGCTACACTAGCTCGACCTACGGTAGATGGATTACAACACGCATACAGCTACACTAGCTCGACCTACGGTAGATGGATTACAACACGCATACAGCTACACTAGCTCGACCTACGGTAGATGGATTACAACACGCATACAGCTACACTAGCTCGACCTACGGTAGATGGATTACAACACGCATACAGCTACACTAGCTCGACCTACGGTAGATGGATTACAACACGCATACAGCTACACTAGCTCGACCTACGGTAGATGGATTACAACACGCATACAGCTACACTAGCTCGACCTACGGTAGATGGATTACAACACGCATACAGCTACACTAGCTCGACCTACGGTAGATGGATTACAACACGCATACAGCTACACTAGCTCGACCTACGGTAGATGGATTACAACACGCATACAGCTACACTAGCTCGACCTACGGTAGATGGATTACAACACGCATACAGCTACACTAGCTCGACCTACGGTAGATGGATTACAACACGCATACAGTACTACACTAGCTCGACCTACGGTAGATGGATTACAACACGCATACAGCTACACTAGCTCGACCTACGGTAGATGGATTACAACACGCATACAGCTACACTAGCTCGACCTACGGTAGATGGATTACAACACGCATACAGCTACACTAGCTCGATCTACGGTAGATGGATTACAACACGCATACAGCTACACTAGCTCGACCTACGGTAGATGGATTACAACACGCATACAGCTACACTAGCTCGACCTACGGTAGATGGATTACAACACGCATACAGACTACACTAGCTCGACCTACGGTAGATGGATTACAACACGCATACAGCTACACTAGCTCGACCTACGGTAGATGGATTACAACACGCATACAGCTACACTAGCTCGACCTACGGTAGATGGATTACAACACGCATACAGCTACACTAGCTCGACCTACGGTAGATGGATTACAACACGCATACAGCTACACTAGCTCGACCTACGGTAGATGGATTACAACACGCATACAGCTACACTAGCTCGACCTACGGTAGATGGATTACAACACGCATACAGCTACACTAGCTCGACCTACGGTAGATGGATTACAACACGCATACAGCTACACTAGCTCGACCTACGGTAGATGGATTACAACACGCATACAGCTACACTAGCTCGACCTACGGTAGATGGATTACAACACGCATACAGCTACACTAGCTCGACCTACGGTAGATGGATTACAACACGCATACAGCTACACTAGCTCGACCTACGGTAGATGGATTACAACACGCATACAGCTACACTAGCTCGACCTACGGTAGATGGATTACAACACGCATACAGCTACACTAGCTCGACCTACGGTAGATGGATTACAACACGCATACAGCTACACTAGCTCGACCTACGGTAGATGGATTACAACACGCATACAGCTACACTAGCTCGACCTACGGTAGATGGATTACAACACGCATACAGCTACACTAGCTCGACCTACGGTAGATGGATTACAACACGCATACAGCTACACTAGCTCGACCTACGGTAGATGGATTACAACACGCATACAGCTACACTAGCTCGACCTACGGTAGATGGATTACAACACGCATACAGCTACACTAGCTCGACCTACGGTAGATGGATTACAACACGCATACAGCTACACTAGCTCGACCTACGGTAGATGGATTACAACACGCATACAGCTACACTAGCTCGACCTACGGTAGATGGATTACAACACGCATACAGCTACACTAGCTCGACCTACGGTAGATGGATTACAACACGCATACAGCTACACTAGCTCGACCTACGGTAGATGGATTACAACACGCATACAGCTACACTAGCTCGACCTACGGTAGATGGATTACAACACGCATACAGCTACACTAGCTCGACCTACGGTAGATGGATTACAACACGCATACAGCTACACTAGCTCGACCTACGGTAGATGGATTACAACACGCATACAGCTACACTAGCTCGACCTACGGTAGATGGATTACAACACGCATACAGCTACACTAGCTCGACCTACGGTAGATGGATTACAACACGCATACAGCTACACTAGCTCGACCTACGGTAGATGGATTACAACACGCATACAGCTACACTAGCTCGACCTACGGTAGATGGATTACAACACGCATACAGCTACACTAGCTCGACCTACGGTAGATGGATTACAACACGCATACAGCTACACTAGCTCGACCTACGGTAGATGGATTACAACACGCATACAGCTACACTAGCTCGACCTACGGTAGATGGATTACAACACGCATACAGCTACACTAGCTCGACCTACGGTAGATGGATTACAACACGCATACAGCTACACTAGCTCGACCTACGGTAGATGGATTACAACACGCATACAGCTACACTAGCTCGACCTACGGTAGATGGATTACAACACGCATACAGCTACACTAGCTCGACCTACGGTAGATGGATTACAACACGCATACAGCTACACTAGCTCGACCTACGGTAGATGGATTACAACACGCATACAGCTACACTAGCTCGACCTACGGTAGATGGATTACAACACGCATACAGCTACACTAGCTCGACCTACGGTAGATGGATTACAACACGCATACAGCTACACTAGCTCGACCTACGGTAGATGGATTACAACACGCATACAGCTACACTAGCTCGACCTACGGTAGATGGATTACAACACGCATACAGCTACACTAGCTCGACCTACGGTAGATGGATTACAACACGCATACAGCTACACTAGCTCGACCTACGGTAGATGGATTACAACACGCATACAGCTACACTAGCTCGACCTACGGTAGATGGATTACAACACGCATACAGCTACACTAGCTCGACCTACGGTAGATGGATTACAACACGCATACAGCTACACTAGCTCGACCTACGGTAGATGGATTACAACACGCATACAGCTACACTAGCTCGACCTACGGTAGATGGATTACAACACGCATACAGCTACACTAGCTCGACCTACGGTAGATGGATTACAACACGCATACAGCTACACTAGCTCGACCTACGGTAGATGGATTACAACACGCATACAGCTACACTAGCTCGACCTACGGTAGATGGATTACAACACGCATACAGCTACACTAGCTCGACCTACGGTAGATGGATTACAACACGCATACAGCTACACTAGCTCGACCTACGGTAGATGGATTACAACACGCATACAGCTACACTAGCTCGACCTACGGTAGATGGATTACAACACGCATACAGCTACACTAGCTCGACCTACGGTAGATGGATTACAACACGCATACAGCTACACTAGCTCGACCTACGGTAGATGGATTACAACACGCATACAGCTACACTAGCTCGACCTACGGTAGATGGATTACAACACGCATACAGCTACACTAGCTCGACCTACGGTAGATGGATTACAACACGCATACAGCTACACTAGCTCGACCTACGGTAGATGGATTACAACACGCATACAGCTACACTAGCTCGACCTACGGTAGATGGATTACAACACGCATACAGCTACACTAGCTCGACCTACGGTAGATGGATTACAACACGCATACAGCTACACTAGCTCGACCTACGGTAGATGGATTACAACACGCATACAGCTACACTAGCTCGACCTACGGTAGATGGATTACAACACGCATACAGCTACACTAGCTCGACCTACGGTAGATGGATTACAACACGCATACAGCTACACTAGCTCGACCTACGGTAGATGGATTACAACACGCATACAGCTACACTAGCTCGACCTACGGTAGATGGATTACAACACGCATACAGCTACACTAGCTCGACCTACGGTAGATGGATTACAACACGCATACAGCTACACTAGCTCGACCTACGGTAGATGGATTACAACACGCATACAGCTACACTAGCTCGACCTACGGTAGATGGATTACAACACGCATACAGCTACACTAGCTCGACCTACGGTAGATGGATTACAACACGCATACAGCTACACTAGCTCGACCTACGGTAGATGGATTACAACACGCATACAGCTACACTAGCTCGACCTACGGTAGATGGATTACAACACGCATACAGCTACACTAGCTCGACCTACGGTAGATGGATTACAACACGCATACAGCTACACTAGCTCGACCTACGGTAGATGGATTACAACACGCATACAGCTACACTAGCTCGACCTACGGTAGATGGATTACAACACGCATACAGCTACACTAGCTCGACCTACGGTAGATGGATTACAACACGCATACAGCTACACTAGCTCGACCTACGGTAGATGGATTACAACACGCATACAGCTACACTAGCTCGACCTACGGTAGATGGATTACAACACGCATACAGCTACACTAGCTCGACCTACGGTAGATGGATTACAACACGCATACAGCTACACTAGCTCGACCTACGGTAGATGGATTACAACACGCATACAGCTACACTAGCTCGACCTACGGTAGATGGATTACAACACGCATACAGCTACACTAGCTCGACCTACGGTAGATGGATTACAACACGCATACAGCTACACTAGCTCGACCTACGGTAGATGGATTACAACACGCATACAGCTACACTAGCTCGACCTACGGTAGATGGATTACAACACGCATACAGCTACACTAGCTCGACCTACGGTAGATGGATTACAACACGCATACAGCTACACTAGCTCGACCTACGGTAGATGGATTACAACACGCATACAGCTACACTAGCTCGACCTACGGTAGATGGATTACAACACGCATACAGCTACACTAGCTCGACCTACGGTAGATGGATTACAACACGCATACAGCTACACTAGCTCGACCTACGGTAGATGGATTACAACACGCATACAGCTACACTAGCTCGACCTACGGTAGATGGATTACAACACGCATACAGCTACACTAGCTCGACCTACGGTAGATGGATTACAACACGCATACAGCTACACTAGCTCGACCTACGGTAGATGGATTACAACACGCATACAGCTACACTAGCTCGACCTACGGTAGATGGATTACAACACGCATACAGCTACACTAGCTCGACCTACGGTAGATGGATTACAACACGCATACAGCTACACTAGCTCGACCTACGGTAGATGGATTACAACACGCATACAGCTACACTAGCTCGACCTACGGTAGATGGATTACAACACGCATACAGCTACACTAGCTCGACCTACGGTAGATGGATTACAACACGCATACAGCTACACTAGCTCGACCTACGGTAGATGGATTACAACACGCATACAGCTACACTAGCTCGACCTACGGTAGATGGATTACAACACGCATACAGCTACACTAGCTCGACCTACGGTAGATGGATTACAACACGCATACAGCTACACTAGCTCGACCTACGGTAGATGGATTACAACACGCATACAGCTACACTAGCTCGACCTACGGTAGATGGATTACAACACGCATACAGCTACACTAGCTCGACCTACGGTAGATGGATTACAACACGCATACAGCTACACTAGCTCGACCTACGGTAGATGGATTACAACACGCATACAGCTACACTAGCTCGACCTACGGTAGATGGATTACAACACGCATACAGCTACACTAGCTCGACCTACGGTAGATGGATTACAACACGCATACAGCTACACTAGCTCGACCTACGGTAGATGGATTACAACACGCATACAGCTACACTAGCTCGACCTACGGTAGATGGATTACAACACGCATACAGCTACACTAGCTCGACCTACGGTAGATGGATTACAACACGCATACAGCTACACTAGCTCGACCTACGGTAGATGGATTACAACACGCATACAGCTACACTAGCTCGACCTACGGTAGATGGATTACAACACGCATACAGCTACACTAGCTCGACCTACGGTAGATGGATTACAACACGCATACAGCTACACTAGCTCGACCTACGGTAGATGGATTACAACACGCATACAGCTACACTAGCTCGACCTACGGTAGATGGATTACAACACGCATACAGCTACACTAGCTCGACCTACGGTAGATGGATTACAACACGCATACAGCTACACTAGCTCGACCTACGGTAGATGGATTACAACACGCATACAGCTACACTAGCTCGACCTACGGTAGATGGATTACAACACGCATACAGCTACACTAGCTCGACCTACGGTAGATGGATTACAACACGCATACAGCTACACTAGCTCGACCTACGGTAGATGGATTACAACACGCATACAGCTACACTAGCTCGACCTACGGTAGATGGATTACAACACGCATACAGCTACACTAGCTCGACCTACGGTAGATGGATTACAACACGCATACAGCTACACTAGCTCGACCTACGGTAGATGGATTACAACACGCATACAGCTACACTAGCTCGACCTACGGTAGATGGATTACAACACGCATACAGCTACACTAGCTCGACCTACGGTAGATGGATTACAACACGCATACAGCTACACTAGCTCGACCTACGGTAGATGGATTACAACACGCATACAGCTACACTAGCTCGACCTACGGTAGATGGATTACAACACGCATACAGCTACACTAGCTCGACCTACGGTAGATGGATTACAACACGCATACAGCTACACTAGCTCGACCTACGGTAGATGGATTACAA